>JAAAKG020191675.1:0-24584 GCA_010014905.2 Druon quercuslanigerum
GCATCCCCTCTCCTGCGCCTACTGGGCTGAGACGGGCCGAGCGTAGAGGCAGTTCTGCAATCCGGTGCCTCAATTATAAACCAGATAATTGATTTTTCTACCAATAAGATTAATTTTCTATCAGAAAATACGAACTTTCAAACAAAATACATAACATTTTAACCAAATAGTTTCAATCAGATGAGATTTAGATTTTTCAACTAAAAAGGTGAATTTTGAACAAAATATTTTAATCCTCGTCTAAATTAGATTCTTTTCAACAACAAAATTGCACTTACTACCAAAAAAGACGAATTATCGACAGGATCAACAATATCAATTTTCAACTAAGTCGCAAAAATTTTCAACTGAAAAATATTATTTCCAACTAAACAGTTGTATTTTTAACCAAAAACCATTTTCTGTCATAAAATATGAATTTAAATCTAAGTACATAAATTTTCATCTAAACAGTTTAAACAATGGTGGTGATGCTAGTCCAAATTTTATTTATTAATTTTTAGTTACAATTTTTTTATTTCTAAAATTTCTTCAATCGATAGTTAATTTTTTTCACTAAAAGAGACCATTATTTAACCAACAATAAAGGAGATAAGTTTTCATATCAAATTATTTGAATTTTACAGCAAAAAGCCGAATTTTCTATAAAATAGTTGCATTTTCAACACGAGAATATGCATTTTTAACCAAAAAAATTAATTTTAGCAAATTATTTAACAACTTTGAAACAAGAAGTTTAATTCTTAACCTATAAACATGAACTTTTAACACAGAAGTTTATTTTTTAACTAAATATTTTAAACAATGGTTGTGATGCTATTTCAAATTTTATTTGATTAATTTTAAGTAAAAAAATTTTTTTCTCAAATTTTTTCGCTGAATAGTTCAATTTTTTAACTAAAAAATACCATTTTTTACCAAAAATGAAGCAGTTAAATTTTCTTTTAGGAGAATTATTTTTCCATTTAAAAAAGACGATTATTTTAACAACAAAATTGCATTTTCTACCAAAAAACAACGAATTTTCAACAGAATACATCAATTTGCAACTAGAAAAGGTCATTTTTCAGTTAAAAATACAAAATTAAATCATGAATGGAATAGTTACATTTTCAGTTAAAAAAATTATTTTCCATCAAGACACTAATTTTCTACAAGACACTTTAATTTTCTGCCAAATTGTAAAATTTTCAAGCTAAAAAAATAGATTTTCAACCAATCCATACATTTCGAACAAAATATTACAATTTTTAACTAAAATTATTAATCTTTAAGCAAAAAAAATAACTTTCAAGGTTCTTTCAACAAAAAAAGAATAGTTGATATTTCAACAATAAGAGGATGTTATTAAAAATAAAAAAACAGTTGGATTTAAGAAATAAAAATGAATTTTCAACAAAATACTTGAATTATCAACTAAAAAAGATTATTTTTTTACTAAACAGTTGCATTTTCAACAAACAAACTAATGTTTCTTCCATAAAAGTGAAATTTTCATTTAAATACATAAATTTCCAACCAAATAGTTGAATTTTTAACAAAGAAAATTATGTTTCAACTAAATCGTTTGAACAATGGTTGTGAGGCTAGTCCGAATTTTATTAGATTAATTTTTAGTTTACATTTCTTTTTCTTTCCACAAATTTTTAACTTAATAGATGAATTATTTAACTGAAAAAAACCATTTAAAAAAATGAAATAGTAAAATTTTCTTTTAAGAGATTTTATTTTTAATAAAAAAAAGAATTCTCTATAAATCAGTTTCAGTTTGTACCAAATAGTTAAATTTTGAACAAATTTGTTAAATTTTATAGCTAGAAAGGCCAATTTTTTTAACAGAATAGTTGAATCCTCATTTAAAATAGATTATTTTTAACGACAAAATTACATTTTCTACCAGAAAAGAAGAATTTTCAACAGAACACATCAATTTTTAATTAAAGATATAAAATATTTTCAGTTAATTTTTTGAGCCAAAAAGGCAAATTGTCAGTAAAGCAGTTGAATTTTCAACACGAGAATATGAATTTTCAAGAAAATTGCATTTTTAACCAAAAAAGATTAATTTTCTACTAAAAACGACGAATTTTCTACAGAATAAATCAATTTTCAATAAGAAAAGATCGATTTTCAAATAAATATATAAAATTTCAATCAAAAATGGAAGTAGTTACATTTTACGTTGAAAGAATTAATCCCCAAGTAAAAAGTAACTAATTTTCTACAAAAAAATTTAACTTTGCACCAAATTATTGAATTTTCAACAAGTTAGTAGAATTTTGAAGAAAATAATTAAACTTTTAACTAAAATTATGAATTTTGAACAAAACAAAAAAAAAATAACTTTCAAGATTACTTTAACCAAAAATGTAATAGCTGATATTTCAACAAAAAAAGACTTTAATTAATATTTAAAAAAAGTTACATGTAACGAGCAAAACGAATGAGCAACAAAATACTTGAATTTTGAACTAAAACTAATTGAAAATTTGTTGAATTAAATTAAATTACCCAATTAGTTGAATTTTTGAGTGAAAAATACAAATTTTCTACAGAACAGTTGAATTTTCAATTCAAGAATTAAACACATTATTTCTACTTTGAACCAATAAATTGAATTTTCAACCTAAAAATATGAATTTTTAACGCAAAATGTAATAACGTATTTAACGTGCTAAAACAAATTTTAAACGAAATACTTGAATTCTCAACTAAAGCAGATTAATTTGTCACTAAAAAATTTGTTTTCCTACTAAAAAAGACGAATTATAAAAAAATTAGTGATTTTTCAACCAAATTGTTTAAATTTTTAGCTAGAAATAGTCATTTTCCAAAAACAGTTGAATTTTAATTAAAAAAAGTTAATTTTCAACTGAAGCAGATTAATTTTTACCCGAAAAGTTGTATTTTAGCCTAAAAAGGTTTATTTTCTACAGAAAGAGATGCATTTTTAAACCACAAGGATGAATAAAATTCATGAATTTTCCATGTAAAATACGAATTTAAAAAAGCTGAATTTAAAACCATAAGGTGTGACTAACAAAATGGTTTGATTAAAAAATATATATATTTATAATTTATAGACTAGATAATAACATTATAAATGTAACTTGAAGTTCATTTTTAATACTTTGAAAATATCAGGTTTGAAATCTGGAAATTTTGCTATGCACTTTCAAATTCGTACTACACATAAGTGTAATACTTGACAAATTTTATGCCACTTTTTACAAATTTGTCAGACGAGTTACATTATTTTTATTATTATTAATTTCTGAAGTGAATCCGAGGCATGTATTTTCTATCGAGAATTTTTTATCTAGTAATTTGGTTTTGAATTTCAGCTGGTAATCTTTTTGGTGTTTCCTTATCGACTTTACTGTTGAGGGACAACCAAGTGACGAGTGAGGAAAGTAATATTCCATTGATTTTTCAAAAAATTCTATCGGAACTGACGAAACGGGGAGTTAGGGAAGAAGGCATTCTTCGCGTTGGTGGCCATAAACAAAAAGTGAGAACAATTTGCAATTTTATTCCAACAACAGGGATGTCAGTCTGTCCCCTTTTTTTCTAATCCCCTTTTTCTTTCATAAACTTGTAAAATCTCGTAAAACCTTTTCTCTTTTTTTTATAAGTTTTTGATTCACGATTAAAGAATCCTTAAATGAAATTTATGAAGCTTTGAAAGAAGATTTTGCACGAAAATAGGAGAATATATTCTTCTTCTTTTTTTTAATTTAATGTAAGTATTAATATTAAATTCAAATTAAAGCAGCCCAAAATCCTAATAATTCAAGAAAAATATTGCATTTTGAAATAAAGTTATGGATCTTCAAACAAAAAAATGAATTTTTAGGAAAGTAGTTCAACTTTTGACCAAGTAGTTACATTTTTAGCCAAAAAAGATGCATTCGCAACTAAAAACGTAATATTTAATATTTGAATCAAAACATATTTTTATTTTAAACAAAAAATAGTGAAATGCATAAAAAACGACTTTTCAATCACATAGTTAATTTTTCATCCGAATTATTGAATTTTCAATTGGAAAAGACGTCTTTTCGACAGGACATTTAAATTTTCGATAAAATATTTTAGCTTTCTACCAGAAAGGATAAATTTTTTATAAAATTGTTGAATTTTAAAGAAAATAATAACATTTTTAATCAAGTAATCAATTTTTTAACTAAAAAAGATATAAATAAATCAATCTTTCATCACAGAAAGTATGAACATTTTAAAGAAATTTTGGAATTTTGAACTAAATAGGTAAATTTTTAACTAACGAAATTAACTTTTGACAAAAGACTAGAAGGAATTTTTTGCAAAACTGTTTAAGTTTGTACCAAATAGCAAAGTTTTGTACAAATTTGTTGAATTTTTTAGTTAAAAGGCCGAGTTTTCCAAAAACCAAAAACAAAAAACTAATTTTTGACTAAAATGATGACTTTTAAACTAAATATCTTAAACAGTGGTTGCTATGCTAGTTCAAATTTTATTTGATTAACTTTAAGTTTACATTTCCTTTCAGTTCTAAAATTTCTTAACTCAAAAGTTATCTTTTTTAACAAAAAAAAAAAAAAAAACATTCTTTGTACCAAAAATTACGCAGTTAAATTTTCTCGTAAGAGACTTAATTTTCTATTTAAAAAAACGAATTTTCTACAAAACAGTTTAAGCTTGTTCCAAATAGTTACATTTTGTACAAATTTTGTTAAATTTTACAGAGAAAAAGGCGAATTGTCTATAAAACAGTTGAATTTTCAGCCCGAGAATATGAATTTTCAACAAAATATTTAGTTTTTAATCAAAAATAAAACAAATTTTTAACTAAAAAAAACGAATTTTGGACAAAATAGTTGAATCCTTATCCAAAATATATGATTTTCAAGAAAAAAATTGGATTTTTTACCAAAAACCGACAAATTTCCAACACAATACATTAATTTTCAACCAAATCGTTGAATTTTCAACTAGAAAAAGTCAATTTTTAAATTGAAAATACAAAATTAAATCAAGAATGGAATAGTTAAATTTTCAGTTAAAAAAATTATTTTCCATAAAAACACTAGTTTTCTACAAAACACTTTAATTTTGTACCACATTCTTTAATTTCCAAGCCAAAAGAATGGATTTTTAACCAGTAAGTTGAATTTTGAACAAAATAGTTCAACCAAGATGGTTTCAACCAAAAAGCTGATATTTCAACAATAAGAGAATTTTATTAAAAGTAAAAAACAGTTGGATTTAAGGAGTAAAAACTATTTTCAACCAAATTCTCAACTAAAAAAGATTTTTTTTAACTAAAAAGTTTCATTTTTTAATAAATGTGGGTACTAATATTAAATTCCAATTAAATCAACTTAAATTCCTAAAAATTGAAGAAAAATATTGCATTTTCAATCAAGTGGACGATTTTTTTGTAACAAATTAGTTACATTTTTAACTGAGGAAATAAATTTTGAACGAAAATGATGAATCTTCAAACAAAAGAATTAATTTTTAGGAAAGTAGTTCAACTTTTGACCAAGTAGTTACATTTTTAGCCAAGAAAGATGCATTCTCGACTAAAAACGTAATATTTGATATTTGAACCAAAACATTCAATTTTAAGTAAAAAATAGTGAAATTTATAAAAAAAAACTACTTTTCAATTACATAGCTAATTTTTAATCCGTATTATTGTATTTTCAAGTGGAAAATACATATTTTCGACAGAACACTCAAAGATGAATTTTAAATAAAGAGTTGTATTTTTAAACAAAAAGATGAATTCAGAAAAACGAATTTTCTACAAAGCAATTAAATTTTCAAGAAAAAAGTTAATTTTCTACCAAATTGTGCATTTTTTTTACAAAAACAGTCCAATTCGTAACGCAAAAACAACAAATTTTTAACAGAACAGTTGTATTTTCAACCAAAAAGGATGATTTTAATCAAATTGATGATTTTTTAACAAACTAATCAAATTTGTCAACCAAAAAATATGAACTCTCAACTTAACAGTTGCATTTTAAATCAAAAGAGATAAAATTTCTACCAAAATAGATGAATTTTCAAACGAAAGGAATTTTTTTAAAACAAAATACTTGAATTTTTAACCAAAAAACATGAACTGTCAACGAAAAATGTAAGCCCAAAAATATTTTAAGTTTAAATTAAGAACAGTTCAAGGCATACAAAAATATGTCTTTTCAACGGAATTTTTAATTATTCACAAAATTTTTGAATTTTCATGCCAAAAAGACGATTTTTTTTAACAAAATAGTTAAATTTCCGTAAAACTAGTTGATTTTCAACTGAGTAAAGGATTTTTTTATCGTAATAGTTCAATTTGCAACATAAAAGAACGAATTTAAAAAAAAATAGTGAATTTTAAACAAAATAGGTGCATTTCTCAACAAAAGAGATGGAATTTTAAACTCGAAATTATGAATTTAAAAAAAAATTAAGTTTGAATTTAATGGTTAAATTTTCTACGGAAATAATTCATTTTTCAACCCAAAAAGGCAAACTTTCAATAAGACAGTAGTATTTTCAACCAAAAAGGATGACTTTGTTACATAATTATTGGATTTTCAAAAAATAATTAAACTTTTAACAAAGTAATAAAATTTCTAACCGAAAAAGTTTAATGCTCAAATAAACAGTTGCATTTTTAAATCGGAAAGATCGACATTTCTACAAAAACAGATGAAATTTCAAACTAAAACGACAATTTTTTCTTAAAGTAGTTGAGTTTGAACGAACAAAAATGAATTTTCAACAAGATGCTTAAATTTTTAACTAAAAAAAATTATTTTCAACCAAACAGTTGCATTTTTAAACAAAAAATAATTGTCCATCCAAAAATGATTAATTTTCAACAAAATACATAATTTTTCAACTAAATAGTTCAATTTTCTACCAAATTGTTGAAATTTTGAGCCAAAAATACGAATCTTCTGCAATGCAATCGAATTTTTTAATCCGAGAATATGAACTTTCAGCACAAAAATTTGTTTTTTTTACGAAAAAAAAAACAAAAAAGCTTATTTCCAAATAAATTATGAATCTTCAACCAGAAAAATTAACTTTTAAGAATTTAGTTAAACTTTGAACCAAGGAATTGAATTTTTAATCTAAAAATATGAATTTTCAACGCAAAATGTAATAGTTTATATTTCAACAGCAACAAAATAATATAATTTTAAATTTAAAAAAGTTGTATTTAACGTGCAAAAACATATTTTTAACAATGGTTGGTACATATTCATATATTTGTATTTAAAACAATTGTTATCTTCATAATTTCATTGCATTCGTTAATAATATTTTTTTTCAATTTCTGTTATTTTTTAAACTGTAATTTTTTTGACATTGAAAATGTTTTGAAAATCTGAGAGGATTTTACTGAAAAAATTCATTTAAAAAATCAATTATGTTGTGCATCTATTTTTAAATCTTTGATCTTCTTGAATTTTTTTCTGATAATTTTTTTTCATTAGAAAGTACACGAGTTTACGAGGTGTTAAATGCAAAAATCACTAGAAAACTAGCTGGTATAAAATATTTTTAATAATAAATGCAATATTTTAATTTACCGTGTTTTTCCAAGTAAATCCTTTTTAGCTAAAATTGAATTACAGAACCGTTGTGATCCCTGCAATAATTTATCCGAAAGAAAACAATTAATATCATGAGAAAATATTTCCAGGTTGAAACTTTGTGTTCAGAGTTGGAAAATGACTTTTACTGCAAACCAAAAGAAATGGACAATCTTTTCAAGAGAACGCCGTGCCATGACTTATCGGTAGTCCTGAAGAAACTTCTTCGGGATTTGCCTCAGCCTCTTCTTACTGTAGAACTAATAGATGCATTTTATCAGAGCCATGGTGAGTGTTCTGATTTCTTTCAGTTTTTTGTTATTTTACTTTATATTTACTTAAGATAAATTAATTAATTTAAATAAAATAAATATTTAAGAGTAAGGGGCCGTACTTAAATCACGCAACGGATTATAGGCGGTTGTCGAGAACTTCATTTTTAAAATTCCCTGATTTTTCTTTGACTAATTTTCCATTTTCCTTGATTATTACTATATTGAAATACAATCATTTTAATATTGTGATACTTTAAATAAAGAATTTTTGACGAACGGAATAAAACAGGATTTCAGATACAAATTTAACATTTTCAAATTTATTAATTTATTTTAAACAAAAAAAAAATATTTTATGCTATAAAAGATGGCTTTTTAACAAAATACGTGAATTTTTAAGAAAATAATAAAATTTTTAACATATTAGTTGAATTTTCAACCTAAAAAGATAAAGTTCCCAAAAAAAAGTGATATAGTTTATATTTCGATCAGAAAATATGAAATTCGTACAACAAAGAAGAATTTTACAACTAAAAAGACGAATTTTCAGTAACTATAGATTTTTCACTTAATAAATAAATAAAAGTTTATCTAAATTGTGAAACCTTGAAGTCAAAAGATGAACTTTGCAACAAAAAATATAATTTCAAACCAAGAAATTTATTTTTTTAACAAAAAAAAAGGAAAATTTTTAACTAAAAAAGATCAATCTTAAAAAATGGAAAAGTTGCATTTTCAGTTAAACAATTGATTTTAAATGAAAAAAGTATTTTCCACTAAACAGTTAAATTTTCAACCACAGACATAAGCCTTCATTAAAAAAATTCTAACAACGTTTAAGTTTTACCTAAGTATTTGAATTTTTAATTAAAAAAGATTAATTTACAAGAAAATATTTAAAATTTCAGCCAAGGAGATGAACTTACAATTAAAATTATAAATCTTTAAAAAAAATGATTTTTTAACAAATTTATTAAGCCGAATTTTTTAAACAAAATAGTTAAATATTTAAGCATAAAAAATTTTTGCTTAACCAAAAAATTACATTTTCATAAAAAAAGAAGAAATTTCTACGAAAACACATGTATTCTTAAATCGAAAAGATACATTTTCTAAAAAGCTGTTGGATTTCCTGTTAAAAAAGATTTTAGTTGACTTTTGATGATTAAAATATAAGTTTTTAAACAAGAAATAATTTTTTGCGAAAGTAATTAAATTTTCAATCCAAAAAGACGAGTTTTTTTTTACCAAAAATGATGAGTTTTTAACAAAATTGTTGCATTTCTATCAAAAAAGAGATTAAATTTGTCTTTTGCGATGAATTCAATCATTTTTGGTTTAAAATTAAAATTTTTTACGTTTGAAATATCGACTATTACATTCATTTGTTTTTGTTGTTGTTGCAAATTTATGCTTTAAACTAAAAATATAACTATTCTATTTTTGTAAAAAATTAAGCTTTTTTTAGTTGAAAGTTCCCGTATTTTTTTCTAAATTTACATTTTTTTGGTAGAAGATTTAACTATTTGGTTAAACAATTTTTTGTTGAAGATTCGTTATTATAGTTAAAAATTTCTTTCCGTGGTTAAAAATTGGTTTACTTTGTTAAAAATTCACTATGTATGCCAAATATTAATCTTCTTGGTGAAAAATTCATCATTTTAGTTGAAAAGTTATTTGTTTGGTTAAAAATTTAGCTATTTTTTGAAAATAATTTTTTTCCGGTATGCATTTTTGTACTCAAAATATAAGTATTCCATATTTTGGTGAAAATTTATATATTTTTTTGAAAATTCATATTTTTTTGGTAGAAAATTAATCTTCTCGGTTGAAAATTCATCTTTTTGGTTAAAAATTGAACTATTTGTTTAAAAAAAAATCATGTCTTTGTTGTAAAATGTTACTGTTTTGTTGAAAATTAATTTTTTAATAGAAATTGTTCAATTGAAAACTGTTAGTACCTTCCATTTCATACGTGTAAATGATTGATCATTTGAATATACAGTTTTTGAGTTGAAAAAGGTTAAACTTCAATTTTATAGTTTAAAATTTAAGAGTTCCACTTTGCAAGTTTTGATTTCTTGTTTATTTCATATTACTTATACTTTTATTGTTTAGAATAGAGTTCGATTTAAAAAATTTTACTTACCGGGAAAAAAACGAGAAATGACAGTGAATTTATTTTTTGAACCGGATTTTCCAAATTTTTCTAAGAAAAAGCTATCCAAGTTCGAGTTCAACAATTTTTAAAAATAATTAGTTGAATTATTATTTTTTCCAATTATGATATCATTCAGTTTACAGTACGTAATTTTATAATATTTTTCTTTCAAAAATTTCCTTTTGAGATTTTTATTTTTAAGCGTAAGTTTTCAATTTTAAGAATTATAAAATGCAGCCTTGAAGACTTAAATCAAATAATTTAAACAAAGTATGTCTTCCGACAAAATCGGGCTATTCGTACCGAAGTTTCGGTGCAAATAGCTACGACTTAAGTTAAAACAAAATGCAAATCCTTGCAGATTTCAGCTTTTAGTTAAATTATTTCAAAATTATAGAAATAATTTGAAAATTTCCAAAAATTCCCCTTAATTTTGTTCGAATTTCTAAATTGGAAAAGGAAATTTTTGAGAGCAATCTTATTATTGACTTGGAATAGTAAATTTTTCAAAAAATTACAATTTTGACTTTGAACAGGGAATTTTTGAAATGATTGGATTTATAATTTTGAGTTTGTTCAGAATATTTTCCAAAAGAATTATAATTCTGAGTTATAGAATCATAATTCTTTGAAAAAATGCACTGTTTGACTCTTAATTTTGTTTGAATCTCTGAATTTTTCAAAAGAATTATATTTCTGACTTGGAAAAGGAAATTTTCGAGAAGAATTATAATTCTGAGTTACCCATCGACTTAAAAAAAAAGTATAGTTGAGGAGAATTTTGATTGAAACAATGATTTTTTAAGAAAAATGATAAATTTGAGTTGGAATAGGAAATTTTTCAAAAGCAATTATATCTAATTCTAAATTGGATCCGAAAATTTTCGAAAAATAATATTTTTCTTTCAAAAATTTCGTATTGAGATTTTTATTTCTAAGCGTAAATTTTTAATTTTAAGAATTTTAAAATGCAGACTTGAAGACTTAAATCAAACAATTTAAACAAAGTATATCTTCCGACAAAAACCGGCTATTCCTACCGAAATTTTGGTGCACATAGCTACAACTTAAGTTAAAACAAAATGTAAATCTTTGCAGATTTCAAACCAAAAATTAAGAAGCTTTATAAAAATTTTGAAAGGCTTCAAAAGAATAAATACATTTTCTTAAGATACCTAGGGAAATTGAATCTTATTTTTCATTTTGAATTATTATTTAAAGAGAATATTTTAAAAGATTTTAAAAGATTTTAAAAGATTTTAAAAAAAGTCAAAAATGAATTTTGAATAATTTAATGAAAATTTTTCTAAATTTACAGAATTTTCTAAAAATTATAGGAAAAGTTCTATAAATATCTTTTTCAAACATAAAATAACTTACATTTTTTTTCTACAAATAGAAAAAAATAGGATTTTCTGAAAATTGCAAGAAAAAATTGGATTAATTTTTAAAGATATTTAGAAGTTCTGCAACATTTGAAGAATAATTTGAAATTTGAAAAAATTGAAAACAACTTCTAGATTTTCAAAATTTTGAAGCTTTTCAAGGATGGTTAAACTATTAAAAATGAAAATAGTTTAAATTCTAATTTAGTCAGTCTTCTGTTTAAAAAAGTTTAATTTTGCAATTTTTAATGTTTCTAGCTTAAAATCATTTAAAATAATATAACTTTGAAAATTTGTAAATTCATATTTTTATTGTTTGATGAACATGATAACATAAATTTATACGTTTGGAACTGAATTTGAATCTTTGAACTATATAATGTATAAAAGTTAAAAATTCTTAATTTTTCTGTTTATCTGCATTTATTTTACAATTGTTAAATTGGAAAGTGTTGGTACCTAACTTCCATTTTATAGGTGTAAATTATTAAGCATTAGAATATAAAATGTTTGAATTAAAAAAATTTTTAAACTTAATTTCAAATAATTTCAAATTCAAGAGTTCCACTTTGCGTGCTTCAATTTGTAGTTTATTTTTTATTACTGCAAATGGAAAAATGTTTAGCTTTAGAGTTGGAATTTTTATTTATTTTACTGACTTTTTTCTTCGATTAAAACGGCCAGCCTGCTTTTTCAATGTTACGTAATATGTGAAAGTTCCCATACCAAATTCTGATGATAAATAATTCGAAAAATGTTTATCAGGTGTGAAAAATCCCAATGATCTTGGGTTATCACTGAACCTTCTGGTGCTACTTTTACCTGTGGAACACCGCTGCACCCTAAAAGCCTTGCTGACATTCTTGAAGTTCGTAATCGAGAATCAAAGTTCGAATAAAATGTCGATCCACAACGTGGCTATGATCGTAGCACCCTCGCTTTTTCCGCCACGCTACATTTATCCTCGAGATCGAACCGATTTGTGTGCACAAGTCAACATGGCTGCAGTTTGCTGCCAGGTGACAGAAGCTCTCCTAAATAATGTGGATAGATTATGGTACGTCCCGAACGATTTGATAAGACAACTTCGAAGAACAGAGGAGGATCGGTATCGTAAGTACAAGAAGAAGTTTTAGGAAATCGGCCGAAACAGTCCCCTTCTTCGCTCAAACTCTATACAATTTACAACCACGACAATAATTAAGTGCTCTTACTGCCTCTTTTGCCTTCCTGCCTCTTGAAACCAATTTTAAGACTTGATAGAGCGAAAAAAGGAGAGAAATTTTTTAGAAGGGTGTCTACCTGACCGGAAAACCGAAAAAATGCTGGACATTTTTTTTCATCGGGAATTTAAAAGGATTTCGATAAGTTATTACTCAGTTTGTTCAGTCGCGAAATGATCAATTAAAAATATTTTATTTTTGATAATGACGATGATAGAAGTGATCCTGTTTGCATTTATTTTTTATTTTTTTGAAATCTTTAATGAATTTGTACTGTTGAAAGTGTAAATATATATATTTTTTAATTAATGTAAGAGAAAGATTTATGTTTTAAAATAAATTTATAGTGAAATATAATTCTGATTTGGAACAGGGAATATTTTTAGAGAATAAGAATGTTCCGAAAGAATTATAATTCTGAGTTATAAAATGATAATATGATAATATGAAGAATAATATATGAATGTATATACAAATAGAAATTTTTTAGAAAATTCCCCATTCCAAGTCAAAATTGTAATAATTTTGGAAAATTAACTGTTTCAAGTCAGAATTATGTTATGTTATGAATTATGTATGATTCCTTTCGAAAGTATCTTCTTCAGAATCAGAATTATAATTCATTAAAAAAATTCCCTCTTCCAAATTCGAACCACAATTTTTTTTAAAGAATATTTTCCGTTCCAATTTTAAATTTATAAAAATAATTCGAAAATTTCCAAAAATTCCCCTTAATTTCGTTCGGATTTTTAAATTGGAAAAGGAGATTTTTGAGAACAATCATAATATTGACTTGGAATAGAGAATTTTTCAAAAAATTACAATTTTGACTTGGAACAGGGAATTTTTGAAATGATTTGATTTATAATTTTGAGTTTGTTCAGAATATTTTCCAAAAGAATTATAATTCTGAGTTATAGAATCATGATTCTTGGAAAAAATTCACTGTTTGACTTTAAATTTTGTTCGAATCCTTGAATTTTTCAAATGAATTATATTTCTGACATGGAAAAGGACATTTTCGAGAATAATTATAATTCTGAGTTATACATCGTCTTAAAAAAAAGTATAGTGGAGGAGAATTTTGATAGAAACAATGATTTTTTAAGACAAATGATAATTTTCAGTTGGAATAGGAAAATTTTTTAAAAGCAATTATATCTGGAGCAGTACATTTTTTCCAAAAGAATTTAGAATCTTAACTTCGAAGAGGAAATTTTAGAAAAGGATTTTGATTTTAATTTGGAACAGGAAAAATTTTTAAATAATGCTAATTTTTATGTTAGGAGAATTGAAAAAAAATTATAATCCTGAGTTACACCTTGATTAAAAACAAAGTATGATGAGTTCTAATTCTAACTTGGAACAATAAATTTTCGAGAAAAATTATAATTTTGAGTTAGAATAGGAAATAATTGTGAATTTAAACAGCCAATTTTCGAAAAAAGTGCTTATTTTGAGTTGATTCAGAGAATTTCAGAAAAAGAATTATAATTCTGACTTGGAAGAGTAAATTTTCGAGAAAAATAATAATTCTGATTTGGAATGGTTAATTATCCAAAAGAATGATAATTTTGACTTTGAACGGGGAATTTTATAAATGAATTTGGAATTTTACAAAAGAATTATAATTTCGAGTTACATCTCGATTAAAAAAGAACATAATATAATGAAGTATAATTTTAAATTGTAACCGGAAAAATTATAATTTTGAGTTGGAATAGGAAATTTTCCGAAGAAATTATATCTAATTCTGAATTGGATCAGAGAATTTTACTAAAAAAAATTGTTATCTAGGCGTGGAAGAAAGAATTTTCCAAAAGATTTATAATTTTGAGTTGGTTCAGAGAATTTTTCCAAAAGATTTAAAATTTTTAGTTGGTACAGAGAATTTTCCAAAAGAATTGTAATGCTATTTTACACCTTAATTAAAAAGGAGTAGCATATTTTCGAGAAAAATAATAATTTTGAGTTAAAGCAGAACATTTTCTGATTCAATTATATGTAATTCTGAATTGTGTCAAAGAATTGAAAAAATATATAATTAAGATGTGGAATGACGAATTTTCCAAAAGAATTATAGTTGTCAGTTACGCCTCGATTAAAAAAAAAAATTATAATGAAATATAATTTTCTCTTGGAACAGGTGATTTCCAAGAAAATGGTCATTTTTAGTTGGAATAAGAAATTTTCCAAAGAAACCATATCTAATTTGGAATTGAATCAGAGAATTTTCTAAAAAAAGTTATAATCCAGATTTGTAATAAGGAATTTTCCAAAAGAATTATTATTCTGATTTGGAACAGTAGATTTTTAAAAGAATTATATTTTTGACTTGAAACGGGGAATATGCGAAAAAAGTATTATTCTAATTTGGAACAGGAGAGTTTTATCAAGAATGCTAATTTTGAGTGCTTTAGATAATTTTCCAAAAGAATGATAATTATGAGTTATATCTCGATGTAAACAAAAATTATAATGGCGTATAATTTTGACTTTGAACAGTCCATTTTTGAGAAAATTTATAATTTTCAGTCGAGTAATTCAGATCTGAAACAAGGAATTTTTTAAAAGAATTACAGTTTTTACTCGGAATTTGTCATTAGTCAAAAGAATTAAAATTCAGAGTTAATACATGCAGATTAAAAAAAAATATCAGTACCAGACCCGGAAAATAAAAAATCGACCGTAAGAATCCCGGGAAATGACCGGGAATTTCTAATCATCCGCCTGGTAGACACTCCGTTTATAACTGTTTATCCTCTTTTTGTCTTTAAAAATTGTTTTCCGACTTTAGTGATTTCAAAAGCAGGATTACGAACCTATTTACCATTTATGTTGATCTCAAATTTTACTGAAATTGAGAAACTGTTTAGTTTTGGAAAAAAACATTCCAGTTGACGATAGACAAGTGCTAGAATGTTTAGCAATACGTCCAACGATTTTATGTGCAATAATGCACGTTTACAACGAATTAGAGACCAGTTCATTTAACACTAGAAACGCGAATTGCAGAAATTACCTATTGAATTGCTGCAATAAAATTGCAATAGGAGATTTAAATTTGTAATATCATTTTCAAAAAGCAGTTTTTTAACCCCTGTGTGCACACCCGACTTTTTTCAATTTTTAAACTAATTATTTAAATCGTGTCCTTGCTATTTATTCCAATAAATTATCATTAAAAGATTAAATTAATCAAATTAATATCAACCAGAATTTTTTGTACCCCAAACAGAATTAGATATTTTAGATTGTCTATTGCATAGGACGAAACTTTTTTTTATTAACATGGACAAATTTATTTTTTTACCGTAAGTGTATTTGGATATTATTTTGTATAGCGTTGTAAAGTTTTATGAAACTTTGGAAATGTTTCAAAGTTTCAAATATTAAGGCGGGAAATTTAATATTAAACAAATGCTATTGAATATTGAATTTAAACATTTTATTCTTTATTAATATACGTTAATTTATTCATTTTTATTAATATAATATTATTTGTTGGTATAGTAATATTAATATATCAATGTTAATATTAATAGGAAAATTAATATTATTTTCTAAGCAAAATTCCTAGTTTTTTCAGCTAATTAATATTTTGACAGTGTTAAAAAATAGACAAATTTCTTTTTTTATCGCAGGCTTCCCAATTTTTTACATTTTCTCCTCTGTTCATTTTTTAAATATTTTTTCTTTCTTTCAACTAAAATGCGAACCAAATAATAGAATATAATTAATAGAACTCAATACGAAAATCTAACTATTTTTCGTTGAAACTTCATTCTGTTTTACTTACTGGAAAGTTTATTTTGATATTTTTCGCTGAGCATTCAACTTTTCTGTTTGAACATTTAATTTTTTGGTTAAGATTTTTTTGTCAATTTTGTTTAAAATTTATCCTTTTTTTTAAACTCAGATGTTTTCTTCTAAAATTCTTTTTTATTTTTGATTGAAAATTCAACTATTTTGGTGGAAAGTTCAACTTTTTTGGTAGAAAATTCAAATATTTGGATAAATTTTAACTTTTTTGAACAATAATTCAAATGTTTTTTATTTAATATTAAATTTTTTTGGTTGAATATTGAACTAATAAATTTTTCGTTAAGAATTCATATTTTTTGTTCAAAATGTAAGCACTTGGTTAAATGTTCATTTAATTTCTTATAAATTATTTGTTTTTTGTTAAAGATTCATCATTTTAGTTTAAAATTCATCCTATTGATTGAAATTTCATCTTTGGGTTAAAAATTCAACTGTTTTGATAGAAAATTTAACAATTTGGTAGAAAAATAAATTATTTAACAATTTTTTGACTATTTGATAGAAAAGTCGTCCTTTTAGCATGAAAATTCAACAAGTTGATTGATTTTTTTTCTTTTATGACTGAAAAACATTTTTTGGTTGAAAATTCAACTATTTTCAACTACTTTATTGAAAATTATTTTTTTTTATTGAGGATTCATCATTTTAGTTTAAAATTCATCTTTCTTTCAATTTCATTGGTTGAAGACGTAACCATTTTAATGAAAAGTCTTCTTTTTTCTTTAGAAATTGATTTCTTTTACTGAAAATTTAACTATTTCAGTTAAAGATTTATGATAAAAGTTTTAAATTATTTTCTTGGTAAAAAATTCATCTATTTGGTTTCAGATTCAACTTTTTGGTTAAAATTTAACATTTTTATTAAAAACTCATATTTTTGGGTAAAAAAAGTCGACTGTTATATATAAAATTCTTTTTGGCTTGAAAAATTAACAATTTGGTCGAAATTTTTATTATTTCTTAATGGAACAATCGTTTTCGGTTGCAAATTTCACCCTCTTGTTTAATACTCATTTTTTTGGTTTCAAATGTTTTTTTTATTAAAAATGGGACAATTTTGTCGGAAATTAAAATCTTCTGGTTGAAAATTCAAGTGTTTTGCTGAAAACTCATCTATTTTGTCAAAAATGCAAAA
This sequence comes from Druon quercuslanigerum, assembly GCA_010014905.2. Classification (NCBI taxonomy): domain Eukaryota; kingdom Metazoa; phylum Arthropoda; class Insecta; order Hymenoptera; family Cynipidae; genus Druon; species Druon quercuslanigerum. The sequence goes on from JAAAKG020191675.1 coordinate 17,591, forward strand.
TTTTAATTGAAATGTTAGGAATTTAGAGCCTTTTAAATTGAATTCAATATGATGTAAAAATTTTTAATTATCGTATGATGATTCTAAAAATTATTCTTAAAACATTTTGCCCTTCTAGTCCAAAATTATGAATATTCTCATTCGTAGATGAAAAATAACAAAATAAAAAACTTCTTTCTCCGAAAAATGAAGAATTTGTATATTTATGGTTCTGCTTGCTTAAAAAATTGTTGGCCAATAAAGAAAGAAATTTCTCACTTTTTTACAAATATAAAAATGGTTATTTTATTATTTCATTTTAAAAAAATGGGATCTGGAAAAAGTGGACTTTTTGACCTGAAAAATCTGGAAAGGAACCGGATGTGCACCAAAGGGTTAATCGTAATTCGACAGTGGGAAGAACTGAGTCTCGAGAAATGTGCTATATATACTTATTTTAAGTTACCTATCACACTAATATTATTTATTATTTTTTTTTAATCCTGCAATTAGGGCAAACCCTTTTACAATGGATAATGCAACCTACAGAAGATAATCATTAATTAATCAAATTAAGAAATAATTAAGAAAACACAGGATGTCTACTCACCTGGAAAATCTGGATTTTAATTTAATTAAAAATTTTAATCTTAAGAAATTTTTTCGACAATATGCTTACCTTTTTTTAATTCTTAATATAAAATTAAAGAAAAAATATTTTCTTTTTTTAAATAAAGTAGTCTTATATTACTGGATTTAAATGTTCTGTGGAAAGCTTGTCTTTTTGGGTTGAAAATTTAAATATTTTGGTAAAAATTTATTTATTTGGTTGAAAATTAAATTCTTTCTTGAAAATTGATATTTTCTGGTCGCAAATTGATCTGTTTTGAAAAAAATTCGTCTTTTTTATTTAAAAATATAACAATTTGTTTGGAAATCCAACTATTTTTGTATGAAATTCAACTATTGGGTTGAAAATGAAGTTTTTTTGTTAAAAACTCACATTTTTGTATTGGGAATTCAACTGTTTTGTGAAAAATTTGTCTTTATATCTTGTAAATGGAACACATTGGTTCGTGTTTAATTTGAAAATTTATCTGAAGATCTAAAAAAATTCTCTTTCTTGACTGGAAAATATTTCTTCGTTGAAAATCCGTATTTTTTGGTTAAACTGCTTTATTTAAAATTAAGATCTTTTTTGGTTCAAATATCAACTATTATATTTTTCGTCGAGAATTCTTCTTTGGTTGAATATTTATCTATTCTGTAAAAATACTTTTTTTTTGGGTTGAAAATCAAGTTTATGTATTAAAAATGCGATTATTCCAGTTAAAATTGACTATTTTGTTGAAAATTTAACTGATTTGAAGTATCTAAAGATAAAATAAAAAATGAATTAGTAAAATTTTTAGTTACCAAATTTAATTTCCACTATAAAAAAAGGAATTTTGAAACGGAAAGTCTTCTTTAGTTACAGATTTATGTATTTTTTTCAAAATTCAACTATTTCTGTTGAAGATTCATTATATTAGTTAAAAATGTATGTATTTTGTTGAAAATTATTTTATATCTTGGTTAATAATTATTATTTTTTAAGTGACAATTTAACTAAATTTTAAATATAGAAAAATAAAATAAAAATTTCTTTGAATTATTATTTAAATTCATAGACTTCTGGGACGAATTCCAGAAAATAATTCATTTTAATGAAACATTGAAATTAAATTTTAATTTTTAAAAATTAAATGTATAAAAAAATATCAATGATTTATTTGATTTTCAAACAAAGATATAAATACTATAATGATGAATCTTCAAGAATAAAAATACGTTTTTAACCCGAAAAAGATTTTGAGAACAAAAAAAAGAACATTCAAGAACGAAAAAAAAACGAATTTTCAACAAGAAAAAACGAATTTTTAACAAAATTCTACAATTTTCAATCAAGAAAATACATTTTCAACTGGAATAATGGAATTTTCAATTAAAAATTTAATTATTTTAAAAAAAATGAATTTTGTAACAAAATAGTCTTCTTTTCTTAGAGATGCATGTATTTTGTTGAAAATTCTTTTATATTTTGGTTGATAATTTACTTTTTGAATTGAACATTGAACTGAATTTTAATTATAGGAAAAGAAAATAAAAATTTCTTTTAATTATTATTCAAATTCGTGGACTTTTGGAACAAATTCCAGAAAATTTTATTCATCATTCCATTAATTTGTTCTACTAATTTTCATAAAAAATTTAAGTTAAATTTTTATTTTTTTAAATTGAATGTATAACAAAATTTCAAAGATATATTTGAATTTTCAAAGAAAAAGATGAATACTATATTAATGAATCTTCAAGCAAAAAATAGTTTTTAACCCGAAAAAAGATTTCGAAAGCAAAAAAAAGAACATTCAAGAACGAAAAAAACAACCAATTTTCAACAAGAAAAAACGATTTTTTAACAAAATTTTATAATTTTCAATCAAGAAAATACATTTTCAACTGGAATAGTGGAATTTTTAATTAACAAATTTAATTATTTAAAAAAAATGAATTTTTAACAAAATAGTCTTCTTTTGTTAAAGATTTATGTATTATGCTTAAAAATCAACTATTTTTTTGATAATTTTTTTTATCTTGGTTGATCGCGGATCTTTTTTAACTGCAAATTGAACTGAATTTTAAGTATAGAAAGATAAAATAAAAATTTCTTTTAATTATTATTCAAATTCGTGGACATCTGGGACAAATTAAAAAAATGATGAGTTATTTTATTAGTATTTTGGATTTCAAACATTTCCTAATTAAACATATTATTTGAAGCAAAGTTACATATTCAAGTGAAAAAAACATTTATTTAATTGTAGATATTAATAGTGCAATTTTTACATTTAGATATTTAAAAAGACTGAAAAATCCCATTATTTATATGAAAAAACTCGTGAAATTTTACACAAGCTCCGAGTGGATTGTTGAAAAAATTCGAAATACTTTAATGAATAATTGAACTATAAACAATGATATCTGAAAAAACCTAAAATTGTCAGGGAATTTTGTTCCAGGTTTTGAGTAGACACCGCGTAAAAGAAAAATAATTAATTTTAATTTTAATGTATGAAGACTTATAGTGTCTTAACAATTAATTAAATTAAATTAATTATTTGAGATATTTTTATATTTTTAATTGATTATCCACTGTAGGTTGTATTATCCACTGTAAAAAAGTTTTCTCTATTGAATTAGGTATTATCTGAATGCTGCTCAATAGCGCATTTAAAGTGCATTTTCTTAAGGGTGCATTGACATTTTAAATGTCGAGCGGTTCTCTAAATGTAATTTTTTCCACAGAAGTTGTCATCTTTTTGACAACTATTTTTATTAAAATTCATTTGTTTGAAGCAGATTTATGTTGTGATTGACGAAATATTTGTTCCTGTAAAATTGTCAGATTCAGACTGATACCCGTACTTGATAAGCAATAACAATCTCTATTATTATAATAATTTTAACTGAAATTGTGGTGCCTACTTTGCTGTACGCGTGTGAATCAGGACGAATTTTACAACATATCACTTCCGTGTAGGCATTTTAACAATTAATCTTATAGTTTATTACGCCATATTACTGTAGTAATCTGTACATAAATAACACTTCGTAATTTGTTACATTATTATAATAAAGTGCCAAAGAAAAATACAGTACTAGATTATTTTCTTGATCATTTTAATTACAGGGTAGAAATATCACAAAATTGTGGTGATATTTTGTTCAGAAATTGTTAATTGGCGGAATTGGATGAAATAAGTCGTTTCTTCTTAAGACTTCACTCTTCTCTGAAAGATTAAAAATTAATTTAGAATTTTAAATCAATCTGATGTTTCAAATTGATAATAGGACGACTGAAAAATGCGGAAAAATCAAATTCCTGAAAAAGACAATATTTTGAATAGAAAATTTCCAAAATTATAAAATTACCGAATTATAAAAATACGTATTGGAAAATTCCCGAAAAGGTTGTAGTATTAATGAATTTGAAAAGTTTTATAATAATATAATTCGCAAAATAAAATCCCGAATTTAAACAATTAAACATTTATTTAATCAATATTATTTATTTACTTATTAAAAATGCAATAGTTATATATATTGGTAAAAGTGAATTAAAAGTTATATCTCGAGAAATGTTTAGTTTATTTTTTAAAATTATTGTTTAAATTGAAAAAAAGATCGAAAAAATTTGCAATGCAAACATCTTGTTTTTGTATTGTTCTTTTGCAATTATTGTTAGTTCAAATTCAAACGATTAAAGAAAATGCATTAAAAATCGAAATAAATTCATTTTTTATCAGAAAGTTTTATTATTGTATTTTTAATGAATATTATCCATTGTTCGGGAATTTTGTTACTTAAATATTAAATATATATATTTTTTATATATTTATTTTTTGACTGGTAATTTTTAATTGTCTTCTTTTTCAAATTTGTAATTTATAAGTGAACGTGTTACATTTTAATTATTGAAACACGATTGTACATTGATTGATATATATAGTTTTTAACTCAGATTTTGGATGATTATGAAAGAAAAATTTATATAAATATTTGTAGGAAAATTTAAAGTGATTTTGTAGCTTGGAAAATTAATTTTAAGAAGAAAATTCTAAAAGATATCCAAAATTGACTGAAAAATATTTTTTTAGGAGGTTTTAGGTCCATTTATTTTTATTCTAAAGGATTTTTAAAAAAGTTTAAAAAAATTCGAATAATTTTAAAAGATATTTAAAATATCTGAAACAATTCTAACAATAATTTAAAATTTGAAAAGGTTTAAAAAAAATAAAATAAAAGCAAAATTCAGCTTTTTGAAGATCTCGAATATTAATTTTTTTGAACTTTTTTAAGAGGATTTTGAAGTGTTTAAAGATAATAAAAAAAATTCTTAAAATTTCTGGGAAAATTAAAAAATCTTTTTTATGAAATAAATTAAGTTTAAGACCACGTTTAAAAAAATGTGAAAATATTTCAAAATATTTCAGAATTGTCAAAAAGGAAGCTGGAAAATCGTAAGGAAATTTTTACAATTTTGCAGGAGTTCAAGCAATTCTTAGGGAAAAGTGAAATAATTCTGAAAGATATTTTAATGTGCTAAAAAATGTCCATTAGGAATCTAAAATTTGAAAAGATTAAAAAAAAATGTAACCAAATATAGATTTTTGAAGATTTTAAAATAAAATTTTGAAGCTTTTTTAGGATTTGAAAGGTTTCAAAATAATACAAAAAATGTCTGAAGTTTTCGGTGGCATTTTAAATAATTTCTTATTTTGAAAAATTGATTTTAAGAGAATATTAAAATAGATTTTTAAACCTTACCAGAATTTACAGAAACAAAGATTTATGGAAGATTTCAGGACAATTTTTTTAATTCTACAGGATTTACAAAAATAAAATAAGGAAAAATTCGAAATATTTTAAAAGATATTTAAATGATCTTAAAAAAGTTCAATAATAATTTAAAATTTGAAAACGTAGATTTTTTAAGATTTAAGAAATTAAAATTTTGATGTTTTTAAAGGATTTTGATAGGTTTCAAGATAATACAACAATTTTCTAAAGATTCCTGGGATAATTTTTTACTTTAAAAAATTGATTTTAAGAGAATATTTAAATAGATTTTAAAACATTGCAAAAATTGACAAAACAAATATTTATGGAAGATTTGGGGACAATTTTTTTAATTTTACAGGATTTACAAAAAACAGGAATAATTCGAATCATTAAAAAAAATTTCTTACAATTCCTGGGAAAATAAAAAATTAATTTAAAAAGAATGTTTAGCGAAATTTCCCAAATTCTACAAAAAGAAATGTTAAATTTAAAAAGATTTCAAGAATTTTTGTAGATAATGAAATAAAAAATCTTAAAATTCCTGGAAAAATAAAAAATCCTTTTTCATTTAAATTAATTAATTTTAAGAGCATGTTTAAAAATATGTCATAAAATTTCAAAATATTTCCAAATTGTCAAAAAAGAGCTGACAAATTGTAAGACAATTTTTTTAATTTTGCAGGGTTTAGCAATTTTTAGGAAAAAGTCAAATCGTTTTAAAGTATATTTTAAATTTATGAAAAAATTTCAATCGTGGTTTAAAATTTTGAAAGGCTTAACAAATTTAAAATAAAATTTAGATTCTTGAAGACTTCAAAATCAAAATGTTGAAATTCTTCAAAAAGTATTTTTGTAAAGTTTGGAAATAATACAAAAAATTTCATAAGATTCGTATGGAAATTTAAAATAATTTTTTTTTCTAAAAAATTTGTTATTCAAGAGAATATTTAAAATTATTTCCAGAATTGTTAGAAAATATACTGGAAGATTTTAAGTCAGTTTTTAAAATATTTAATTATTTTATGATCATTAAAATTCAAATTATTTAAAAGATATTTAAAAGCTTTTCACAATTTTTTTTAATTTGAGAAATTGTAAAACAATATGTGGATTTTTGCAGATCTTAAAATAAAAAAAAAATTAAGGATTTTTAAGACTCCTGGGAAATCGTAAATGATGTTTTATTTGAGGAAAATTATTTTTTATTTTATGTTTTAAAATAATTCAGAAGCATTTTTTTGTATAAATTAAATTAAAAAATTTGAAATTACTTAAAATATTTAATCTTATAACTATAAAAATATTCTGCTTAGAAAAAATTAAATCGTACATTTCTTAACGTTTTGAACTTAATTTTTTTAATTATGTAATTTTGAAATTTTATTGACTCATTTTTTAATTAAAAGCATTCAAATATCAGAACTGTTTAATTTATAAAAGCTTGTAGTTTAACATTCTGGAGCTTAAAGGCGTATAATTAAAGATTGTTTAATCGAAAAGTATTAAAAGCTTTCATTATATTTTTTTAAGTTTAAATATTTAAGGTTTAAAATTAAAAAGGAAAAGATCTTGAAATATTTTTTTTAAGGATTTTTAAGACTCCTGGAAAAATTGTATTGTATTTTTATGTATA
>JAAAKG020191686.1:0-24582 GCA_010014905.2 Druon quercuslanigerum
ATTCCAGATCAATCTAAAAATTTTATAACCCCTTCTTCACACTACTCCCCTCCCCACCGAGTGAGTCACGCCTACCCGGAAAGGGAAACGGCTTAATGGTGTAATAAGAGTAATAATAATAAATGTAATGAGAAAGAAATAAAGCAAATAATGATTTATTCTAAATTTAAGTGAGAAATGATAAATTCTAGTGGATGTTTTAATGTAGCCATATATCTTTCTTTTCCATTAGGATATTCAGCAGGAACCAAAAAAAGATCTCCTTCTCCTCAAAGGTATAAGGGATCTTCTAAACAGCCATTTCGTGCTCTTATTGGATATAAGGAGGCGAAGATTATGCATGGTCTTCTCGCGAAAATGCGAGACGGTGGTGAACATATAATTGACAGTACTTATCGTAGTATAACTACAACAAACCCGGAATTATTCATTATTTTAGTAATTGACAAGTCTAATTATATGAGTGGACTATATGATCCAGTAACTAAAGAGCGGGTTAAAGTGAACAGAAATAACTTATTAGATATTGAGAAATTGAGCAATAAAGACATTCTAGACTATCCTGATGGAACAGATTTTAATCCTGCAGTGACAATACATATGAGGTCCCCATCACGCCAAAAAAGTCATTATTCAAGTACATTCGATAAAGTCTAAATCTATTTGTTTTATAAACAGAAATCGGTTGAAAAGGTTGTAAGGCAATTGGATGCCTAAAAACTAAGCATATAATGAATTTGATGTCTGTATACATATTGATGCGATCAATAAAAAATTCTTTATTATACGACTTTATTGTATACATATTTTCCCAAGTCTTCCATTTTTACTACCTACGCATTTCTCCAAGTATTAAAAATTGCGAAATTAAAACTATCACATCTAAAAAAATATCAATTCAAATATTGAATACTAAAATTCAAAATAAAAGCATTAAAAACATTATAAGTTTTCTGATTTTAAAGTATTATTAATTCAATTATTTATGAAATAATTTTTTCAATCTTTTTTTGAACTAAGGATTCTTTTTTCTTAACACAAAAAAGCTGAAGATTTTTTCTTTAAATATTTTCATGTTAAAAAAAGAGTCATATTATTTTTTCGTAAAATTTAGTGTTCAAAAGCGGACTGGATTTATATAAATACCAATTTATATTAATTTTTAGCGAGTTATAAAGATTTAAAATATTGTCAAATGATTCCTAGGTACTTCAGGGAATGTCAAGAATTTCGACGCAATTGTTTGGAAATTTTAGCGATTGTTTACGGATTTCAATAAATATACACAATTTTCTAAATAATTTATAATATTTCTATAAATTGCCAAGAATTCCACAAAGTTAAGGGAATTCGCAGGATTTCAATAGTTTATAAATCATTTCAAATACTTTGGTTCATAGGCTGCTTCAAAGAATTTCATTTAATTTTGGAAGATTTGAGAGGATTTCACAGGATTTATAAGTGCTTAGGATGTCGAAAAATATTACAAGCGATTTCAAAGGGTTTTCAAGACTTACAAATATTTCAAAGAATTTGTAAGGGATTTAAAGGAATATTATTTTAATAATATAATTATATGGAGTTTAAACCAATTTAATGTACATTTATATTTTATCTATATTGACCTATATTTTAATGGATTTCACAGAATTTATTTACAAGAATTAAGGAATTACAAAGAATTTCTAAGATTTGAAAATTTTTTACAATATTTGAAGGTATTTTTAAATATTTTAAAGGATTTTAAAGATTTCCACGTGTTTTAAAGATTTGCAAAGAATTCCCACCGGATCAAAAAAATTTCAAAGAATTTCCAAGGATTTAAATGATTTAAATAAATTCAAAATATTGCATACAGTTTAAAAAGAATTTCCTATCATTTCGGGAGATTTTGATGGATTTTATAGGACCCGCAGGGTTTAAGAATATTCTGAAAGATTCCAAAACATGTTAAAATATTTTAATGGATTTCGAAGAACATATTCACAAGCAGTGGGGGATTTAAAACATTTCAAGAGATTAGAAGAGATTCTAAAGAATTTTCAATTGATTTTAAGAACTTGAAGGAATTTCAAAGGATTTGAACATTTTTAGGGTATTTAAAAATATTTCAAAGATTTTTTACCAGCTTCAAAATATTTTAATTGACTAGAAAAGATGTTATAGGATTTAAACTATTTCAGGTTATTTCCAAGCATTCCAAAGAATTTCCTAGAATTTCAAAAAATTTGGAAGGATTTCGAAGGACTTATAAGGCTTTAGGATTTTTAAAAGATTTTATATGATTTTCGTGGTTTTCAATGATTTTAAGGGATTTTAAAAACTCTTTCTAAATTTTTCAGGATTTCGGGAAATATTATAAGACATTTTGCAAATGTAAGGGGTTTCCGAAGAATTTTATTGAATTTTAACGGAGAAAAAAAATAAATATTGATTGCTGGGGGATTGTATTGACCCTCAATAATAAATTTGGTAGAAATTGTTGATGTAAGTTGTTGGCTTTAGGGTCAGGTGAATTGAAACTAATTAAGTTATTTCAAACGTTTCGGCACACAGTGGTGGCCCTCATCAGTGAGTTTTATCAAATCTTGGTTCAACGGAGTTGTTATCGAACCTGATCGATTGAAATGCGTCTATATTTAGATGTTTTTGGGGGACACGTTCTTTTCTGCATCGAAAAAGAAAGATCCGCTGATTGGAATTCTTGGCTGGGGTGAAACTTGCCTTGTACCATTTCTTGAGATTTGAAGGGACAACATCACCCCCAAAACATCTAAATCTACACGTGTTTTATTCGATGAGAGCCATCATTGTGTGCCCAAACGTTTGAAACAACTTAATTAGTTTCAATTCACCTGACCCTAAAGCCAAAAACTTACATCAACAATTTCTACAAAAAATAAATATTGAATTCATAAAATATCATCATGAATGCGGACAATATAATATTTTCATGACGAAAGAAAATATTTTCTGGATGAAGAAAATGTACCTGATTAAAGAAATTTGGTTTTCGTAATTCAAGTACAATTTCTTAAATTAAGAAAAATTATCTTGGATCATTAAAATATTTTATCGCCTGTATAACTATCGATATTTCTTGAGTGAATACTAATTTCTTTTTTGTAAGCGAATTCTAAAAATTTAAAGTGATTTTATAATATTTTAATAAATATCGAAAGAAATTTCATAAGATTCAAGGTATTCAAATAGGATTTCCCAGATTGAAAGGGTCATTAGTTTGTTTAAGGACTATTTTTTGTTATTTCTATAGAAGAGTTCCAAATCTTTAAAGCGATCGTATCTACATAAAATCTTCAAAATTTATACGTTCCGGATGAAGGATTTTAAAAATAGAAAACTTTCATGCAAATATTTGCCAATTTAAAATTCTGAAGCTAAAAAACTTAGTTTTCAAGGCGTTGAAAATAAAACTATTTAGAATTTTTAGAATTCTAACAATTTTAAGGATTATAGAAATTATTAGTAGGTTTCATATTATTTAGTATCAAATGATATTCAAAGTGATTGGACCGATTTTAAAATGAAGAAACGCGATTTCTGTATAGGACAAAAAATTCACTTCAATATTCAATAGCCAACCTTAAAAGTTTAATTAATCTAAAAACGTTGGAAATTACATAATTTCTAATTAGAAACTTTTAAAATAATGAATGAAAAAATTAAACGCTAAAAATGAAACAATTCTCTACATCGTTTAAAATTAAAGAATTTTTAATTAGGATCGTAAAAAAAGTCGATGAAAATAAATAAACTAATTAAAATATTTATTTCAAGTAAAACAATTTCTTTCTGCTGCAACCAAAAATGATGTCAAATTGACTTATGCTTTAGTAATTTGTCAAATTGACATGCCAGAAAAAGCCCCGAGACAAAGAATGTGCGAAAAGATAACTTAATGAGCTCTTAATGAATGAAATGCTTCTTTAAAAACTATAATCTTTAAGAATGTTGATGCATGAATCCTTTAACTTAATTCCTTTTTTCGGAATCTTTAAACTTTTAGGAAATTTCAGTCATAATCTACATATACGATTTTGAGTATAGTGAATTTATAATCCTTAAAGGGCTTTAATTTTGAAGTAGCCCACATTTGAACCATGAAACAATAAATGTTCAACTTTCCAATCTATAATTTTTCCAAATTTTAAGGCATTCTATTTCATTTTTGCATCTTTCTTTGTGTCATGTCGAATTTCTTTGTTCATCAGCAAAAAGCTACTTGGCTTAAGGTACACATACATATACATGAAATAATAGTCTCAAGAGTTCTTGAGAGTCGGGAAAGGACGAGGCTTGGAGAGAACAGATTTTGCAAAGGAGGTGTCTCTCCCTGAAGCAGTACCTTCCTTCACTTTATTACAGGGATTATGTAAAGCGAAGGCTATTAACTTCCCTAAGAAACAGATTGAAATATGCACAAGATGCAACAATGAATTCCCTGTGTCTAAAAGAAAAGATTGCGGCATAGTGGTCTGAAAAATGAAATTTCCTTTTTTTTCACATGTTTTATTCATCGTTAACAATACAACATGAGTAGGACAAAGCAAATTTTTTTTCAATTCAAATCCAAATTTTAAGATGGTCAATTTGAACCATCCCGGAAAAATAACGGATTAAAAGTGAAGTTCCCAGTATTTTAGTCCCAAAAATGGAATTTCCTGATTTATAGTATTGTCTAAAAACTGATAACCAAAAAAGAAACATTAACCTAATCAATTTCATTTTTAAATCTAAATCGATTTGCCAAAAGCTTCAATCTGAGCCAAATTCGAAGTTAATCGACTGAAAAGAGAATATTCGAGCATAGTAGTCTAAAAAATAAAGTTTCCTTTTTTTAAACATTTTTTAATCATTGTTAACAAAACAACATCAGTAGAACAAAGCAAACATTTTTTTCAATTTAAATCCAAATTTTAAGATGGTCAATTTGAACGATCCCGGAAAAATAACGGAATAAAAGTAAAGTTGCGAGCATTTTGGTCCCAAAAATGAAATTTTCTGATGTATAATATTGTCTAACTACTGATAACCAAAAAAGAAACATTAACCTAGTAAATTTCACTTTTTAATCTAAATCGATTTGCCAAAACCTTCAATTTGAAGCAAATTCGAAGTTGATCGATTTAAAAGAAAATATTCCGGCATAGTAGTCTAAAAAATGTAATATAATTTTTTAGTATATTTTTTATGCACATCTATATGCCAAAATCTTCAATGAAAGCCATCCTCGAAGGAAATCAGATAATTTTGAGGGTATGGTAAATTTAAAAAGGACGTTTTTCTATTATAAAAGTTATGGTGGATACGAGGTATGTGGTATAAAAACTGTTAGTCATGAAATTGATAAATGATGATCAAGTGGGGAAACTATTTATGCGGGCGGCACATGCAGAGCGGGCACGCTTAAGACTTTTTAGCTTTTTTGGAAAATTAGTAATTCCGTATGTTGGTTATGAATTAAATTGTGAATATTTTTTTTTAATGCTGACCCTAGGAAATTACGTACAATTTTTTTCAGAAAACTTCCGATCCCGTATGCTGATTTTGAACAAAATTTTAGTCCATTTTTTGGGGTCAAAATGCGTAATGTTTATGTTTTTGCATAGTAATGACCTCAAGAGTATTTTCCTTCAGGTTCGCGGTATTTCTGCTCGCATAAAACACACAAGATGCATCTACATGCACAAGATGAGGTCAGAAGATCTGGCACTTATTGCTCTAACCGGGCTAAAAGTGTCCTTTCCAGGCATAAATTTGTATGTTCTTACATATAAACACTATGCTTATCATTTTTCTCAGGGTTTTTAGTATTTTTCCTTGTATTAGAGACGGGAAATACATTTTTATGCGAAAAATTAAGTTGTTACACCAAATTGTTTTTGCGATAGGTATGCGAACGAACGGATAGTAATTCTATTGATTGCTACACGAAACCCTAAAAAACTACGAATAACTTTATTTTATCACGTTGAGGCATGAACCTGCCTATTTATTCAAAAGCTGTTTAGTTGATTACACTTAATACTTTGTGCTCACAACATAAAAGAAAAAATTACTCTGATACTACAACCAAGGTCAGTTTGACGAATCGAAGAAACCAATGAAAAAATAGTGAAAGCAATTTACTTTATTAAAAAATAAAAATCTGTAAAGGGAAAAATGGTTATCACCATGTCAAAAACGCATTTTTTAATTTTTTAATTCTAAAGTCTGATAAAAACTCTTTTTCAATATTGATAATCATAAAAAAAATACTGCAGAAGTTTGCTTTAAAGCCCAGTCACTTTTTCCCATTATGCAATTCGTATTGGTATCCACCTTGTACTGGTTTTCCTTACTTTTCTAAATCCTTTTTTTTAAGTATTCATTTAGTGTTTATTAATTTCGTAGATGCACACAGAACTCGTAATTCAGTGAATTTCATTTACACAAAACACGAAGTGTAATTTTTAGATTGATTTCACAGTACTATTTACCTGCAACAAAAATTACCTTCACAAGGTTAGAATTACCAACAACAGTGGTATAATTACTATTTCAACTTTATTGTATCCTTTTTATTTCGCTGAGAAAAAAATCCACTTTACCCAATTGAAAATTACCAGCAACAAAAATGACTCACATGTTATTTACGTGTTGATAATTGTGTAATTTTTCACTGACTAAAATTCAGATAGATAATACCCATTCATTCCTGGTATCAATAGCTATGAAAAGAATCTTGAGTTAAACGACCTTTCCATCCTGAATCGGATCATCGACTATATCAAATCACTTTTCCTTTCAGACGACGATGAAAAGACACTTGAAAAACGAGTCCACGTGGGGAAGAGCCTCGGGCGATCACATTCGATTTGTCCTTTTCACATCCGACCTCTTTTGCGAAGAGACTGCTATACACGAGAATTTGGAATATTTCCGAGGGGCAGATAAAGGACAACCCCTTTACTTCATGTGATGCGTCAGGACGTTGCGACTCGGTGGTTCGAAAGGATGCTGTCGAATATTGAAAGTGTGAAAGCGGGGTTAAGGGCAGAGGGCAGAAAATCCAAAAAGAGCAAACTGGTCTTGATGCGAAACCGATAATGTCACACCAAACACTACGCCAGAAGTATATTCGCGTAAAAAACCCTTTCTACTATACCGTCCCGAGTCGTCGTGGAAAAATAAATTGGATTCCAACGTTAAATATTGCTATTGACAGGGGGCGTGAAAAGAATGGAGAAGTTCTACTTTGAAGTACCAACAGATTGACTCTACGTTTTTCAAAAGGGTCGTTATGTAACAATTCATAACAGCGTAGAATATTTACGATCATGAAATTTGGAGGGAAAACAAAATGTTATTTTAACATCGCTATACTCTGTGAATAATGGAACAACTCCTCTGCACGGTAAACCCCGGGATTGGAAAATGTTACATATGATTATGTTCAACAACATCAGATGAAAAAAGTCCACTTAACCAGTGAAAGAAAAGTCATTTTTACACAACTTTATTCATAACTGTCAAGTAATAATTCATTATTTCCAACAAGTTGCATTTTGCCGAACTTGCCCCTGCGTGCGGAGGCAGGACCAGCGATGGTTTTTTTTTATATGAAATAGAAATATCTTGGTTATACAAATTTAACGGTTAAATTCTTTGTATTTTAGGCATTGGCAAAATATCCTTTAAACATATATAGGAAGAAGTAAACGTTCTTTTTTCTAAAAATAGTGATAGCTGTGTTATCATCTGTTTTTCAGGATGGCCCCAAGATTGGATTATCCAATTTCCCTGACATTCCCTGAATTTTCCTGAAATTTAGACAAATTTTCCTGACAGGAAAGTATCACAAAAGAGAGTAAAGTTTCAATAATGTGCCAAGCTAAATAGTGAAACAAGTCAGAAAAATGCACTTCACATGGCAGTATGGATTTATTAAGTACAGGTCATGTATCTAAACTATCAATAAATAAATAACTACAAATAAAAAACTAAGAATCGAATTCTACTTTTAAAGGATATATATTGAAAAAATATTTATATTCATATTAGGAAGTGTTTCTAAAATAATATTAAAACATATTAATTTCTATTTTCCCTGACAGACACTTCATTTCCCTGAAATCTCTGACTCTCTGAATCATTTCTCTTTTATAAACGTAAATTTGTACGTTTTGAGCTTATAAAATAATTTATCAGATAAAATAGACGATATTGTGCAAAAAATATTTAAAATGATTAAAAAATATTAATGTTATTTGCAAAGTTGCATTTGCCAAGCTCCGCCCCAGATGGGCAAGACATTATACTTTTTTTACAGTGAAAAACTGATACTCGACAGATACTCGACCATTCTGATGCGTAATTTACTGATAAAATAAAAACTGACAATAAATGTATAAAAACGTTGGGTATCATTTTGATCCAATGTCGCGATCAAATTGATCAACTGGCATTTGCTATGTAAGGAAAGTGAAGCCAGAAGTTCCAAGTTCAAATCATCGTAATAAAGAAGCTGAGCTGCATTGTTGATCGAGGAACTAGAATTCTTTCCCTTGGAGACAAAACGGGTTGGCAAGCCAACCTGCACTCATTGGCGTTCTCGAATTTTCTCGGCTCTGCCGGCATCAAACAGAGGAAAGATATTAATCCCAGAAGAAAAGCCTTTGCTGCTGAGAAAGTGGAAGTTGCGAGGAGCGTACAAACTCATTCGAGATGCATTTCAAGTAGCTCGTTCGTCTCGGCCCAACCCGCCATCGCATTCTGAGGTCTGAAGAGAGAAATTTTCATCTGGCCGATGAAAAATTTTCGCGGTCGATTGGTTGTGTTGCCGAGCTTGTTTCTTATCATGCGAGGGAAATGAAAATTTCCCATTGTTGCTACCTTCTATTGTTTCACCGTTTTTATATTCAACAAGAGTTCGAGATATTTGAGGTTCAACGTAATTTTAATACACTTGGAATATCCTGATTTATGGCTTAGTAAGAGTTTGAAAGTAATTTCTTGTTTAAAAAAAATTAAATGGGTTAAACTCAAGCAGTTTTTTGTGTCATCTGAAAAATTCAGGTTTTTGCAAATACGCTGTTATGCCCTGGGACTCTTAAAATCTAAATTCAAAATTCTCTACATTATTGCGTAGAAGAATTTTTTATTTTGCCATTAGGGTCTTACAGGTACATATATCGACACCTCCATTCAATATATATATATATAGTGAAATCCCGGTGAAATCCCAAGGTTGTCATTTTGAAAAACCTTTAACTATCTAAATATAAATGAATTAGAATTTCTAAAATCGAATCTGACAAACGTTTCGGTTATATTCGACTTTTGACAGTGCAATTTAAATTTTATGATGAATCCCGTTTCGAGGTAGTGAATCGTCACCAGGTACTAAAAAAACTACTCGAAAAAGAAAAAAAAGTAAAACCCATACGAGAAAAAAAATCTGCTATGAAGGACGTAATGCGAACAAGCGAAAAAGCAAAAAATCACTACCAGCCTTATCTGTGACATAAATTATTTTTAACACACTAAAAGAATGTAATAGGTTGGAGAAACTTTTTTTTCATTCAGGCACATTTTCTTGGCAAAAGACAAGAAGTTATGGTGACATTGAATTATATGTAAAATCACTTTCAAAAAAAATATATATATATATATATATCTTCAATGCATATATAATAAGCATATAGTTATGAGGAATTGGCTAACAATGTGGTATGTAGGAGTCTTCCATTACTGACTATTTACTTTGGGCGATCACATCACATATGAACTATATTATGGCATGTGACATATAGGAAGGTATCGCTATGTTTCAGTATGCCATAATTTATGGAGCGGATAGGATTTAGGTGCAGAACCGCGAAACAGACTACAGGACATTCCTAGACCGCGTCGAGCGAAACCGCAAGAGCCGCTTACACGTGGAGACTCATCCTCCGCATCGAAAAATATGGCTGAAGCCACACGAAATACGACCCTGTCGCAACTGGAAATACGGAGAATGCGACTACCGTTGGATATATACATACACACACTTCCGTATTTATACCAGCCGAGACGAACCCAACAATTGTACTTGAGGGTCTATACTCTATCAGTCTATAACAATATTTTCTTTATTAAAATAATCACTGTGAGAGTGAGGTTACACCGTACATTATTCAGTGAAATGTTTGCTTGCGGAGATGACCAATGTAAGAAAAGTATAATTTCAAGACTAGTTTTCGGTATTAAAACAGTCCACTAAAAATGTTCTCTAAGGTGACGTTATTCTAATGCCATTTTATTTTAATGGCACTAAACGACGTTTTAGTCAAACTCTTTTGGATGAAAACGGGACCGAAGTGAGAATCAAATTTTTCTGTTTCTTTTAAGCATAAAGTTGCAAGCAATTAAAACAATTGCCTATGTGCATTATTTTAGTTCACTAGTACGTACCACTTTTCAATCTGAATTTAGAAAAGTAAAATAGTATGAACAATGGCTTTAAAACAAAAGGATTTGGTAATGTAAAAGGACGATGATGTATCAGATTAGCAAATGTGCAAAATACTAGATAGAATAAGAGAATTTAAAATTATCGGATGTCTTAAACAAGCTTTTCTGGTTCTTTAAAAAATGAGTAAACTCTATGAAAGAATACAGGCAGGTGAGGTTAGTGCAGTGGATTAAAGTAAAATCATTGATGCTGAATGTGTAAGAAATTTAAACGAAAAGCTGTTGAGGTCAGGATTATCCGCGTGCTAAAAGTTATGCGTCAAAAATTCACGATAGTAGTTTTATAACCTCAAAATGATGTCTAGGTATTGATATATGGATGGCCAACCAATTGCCTCGTGAATCATGCGGTAACATAGTGACTGACCACAATATCTGAAAAGAAAATAGCTAATACCTTTGTAAAAGAATACCTTCATTTAACATTATTTGAACTTTTTGTAGGCTTTGTATATAATTGCTTGTTACTTTCTTACGAATAATGAGTAACATATGTCAATAAATGTTTTCGGCTCTGGCCAATGATAATACGATTTAATGGCTAATCACTGTGCTTTCAAAATCAGTAATCTATAACCTGATGTGACCGACGAGGTGGCCAATGACTTTATTTTACCACATTTCAGTGTCCAATCACACAATGATTGGCCTATGGTAATCACTATGTCTCCATTGCCAATGATTGTTTTTTTGACATTATTGTTAAGTTCTTTGAATATAAATTATCTTCTACTTTTAACGCTGAACTTACAATGATAATTTAAAACTCTATAAAACTAATTATTCATCTATGTATCATAGAATTTCGTTTGATGTTTATAATGTTTTTTTAGAAATCGCTCAAATGGAAATTTATTTTAAGTGGTCAAGTTTGTAAATAGATCTAACAACTGCTTGATAAAAAATCAAACAATTATATGATGTCACTCCAAAGCTAGTATCTGTAAAATAGCAATATAAAAACTCGCCACTATTATTGGGTCGCTTCAAACTTCCGTCCTGACAATCTGTCGTCACGAGATATATCCGGCGCGTGCTAATAAAACCTTCCTGTCGCCCGTATGAGCGGCTCGATTTTCTCATGAACGCGACAATGGAAAAACGAGTTGCAAAAAAGAGAATTTTCCAGACCCGCGCATTGCGAAACTGGAGACGAGCCAACAGAAGAGGAGGAGGTTTTCTGTCACTTCCGAACTGCACTCGTACCGCTTGGTACTTTTTCACGGGATGGGTAGATCACGCTTTATGGTCTGCAATTATTGAGGGAGAAGGGTGGTCCGGAGGGGGAGGGGGGTTAAACTGTGTCGGGAAACTCGAGTTTCCTCGGGAGGGTGAGGCTCGTAAAACCAGTATCTGTAGCCGCACGCCTCAATGCATTAGCTAATTGTTGTACTACACGCGATTTGTCCAATTTGTCCGAGAGACATGTTACTTCCGATCCCCCGATGCGACCTTCTGCCTCACGTTCGTCATCTACTGCAGCGATTCTCAAACTATGTACCCTCGACAGCAGGGTCGCGTGCCGCGGCAGGGGGCTGCCACCCTGGCACCGGCAATCGGTGCAGACAACGCTATGCGAGTAGAATGCTACTTTCCGTTCGAGACCGTCCGTACACCAAGAAATCTCTCAAAACAAAGGAAATACGGAGATTCTTCTCGAAAATATGGGAATAATTTGAAAATAAATTCTTTAAAAAAAATTAATGAATGTAAATACGAATTCAATATGAAAAAATCTGTATAACTAAAATCTCAAGGCAAAACATATTGCAGCTTTATTAAAATAGTTACATTTTTAACGAGAAAAGATTTTCTATCAAAACAAATTAATTTCGAACCCAAGATGGAAAACTTTCAGCAACAACAAGATTTATTTTTGCCCAAGAAGTTTTGTTAGCAATCAAATAGTTAAAGTTTCAAGCAATTAGCGAATTTTCAACAAAATAGTTAAACCTTGAAAGGAAGAATAAAATTTTTAATCCAAAAAGACGAATGTTTATAAAAACAGTTGAATCTACCAAAAAACATGAGTTTCCAATCTAGAAGGACGAATTATTACAAAACAGGTCAATTTCGACCAAAAAAGATAACTTCACCAAAATCAGTGAATTTTTAACAGACAAAGATACATTTTTAACCGAAAGATCGAAATTTTAAACAAAAAAATTCAAATGCAACTAAAAAAGTGCATTTTTTCAATACAAATTTTTGAAAAGACAGTTGAAATTTCAACCCAAAAGTTCATTTTAACCAGTAAATATGACTTTTCTACCAAAAGATGGATTTTCAATCAGTTGCATTAAACAAACAAAACAACAAATTTCCAAGAAAACAGTTGCATTGTCAACTAAATATATGAATTTTCAATCGAGAAAAATGAATTTTAAACCATATAGATGAATTTTAAACCGTATAGATGAATTTTCAACTAAAAAATATATTTTTGAATCCAAAATGGAAATGTCAAATTATCATCGAAAAAATTATTTTTTAATAAAAAAGTTTTAAACCACTTGAATTAAAAAGCTCAAACTTTTAAGTTAATAATTTAATCTCTAACCAAAAAGATTAATTTTCTAACTAAAAAGACAATTTTTTAACAAAACATAAGAATTTTCAATAAGTTTACTAAGTTTTGATGCCAAACAGGCTAATTATCTACAAAGGAATTGAATTTTTAACCCAAAAATATGATTTTTGAAACAAGATTAATTTTCTACTGAGACTAAACAGTTAATTTTTTGAAACAATAGAATATTTTGTAAACAAATAATTTAAGTTTCAGAAAAAAAATTTCAACAAGAAAGTTAATTTTCAACCAAATATTTTTATTGTCTACCAAAATATTAAACTTTCAACGCAAAAAGACGAGTTTACCACGAAAGAGTTCAATTTACCCACCAAAAATGTGAATTTTCAACTCAAATGACACTTCTTTACAAAAAAAACTAATTTGTTTAAAAAGTATTCTAACTTTGAACCAACTAATTAACCTTTCAACAAAAAAAGTTGAATTCTTGTTTTTAATTTGAAATAAAAAAGTTGATTTTATCCAAAAAATATGAATATTTAACAAAAGAGTTTAATGCTCAACTAACACAGAATAATTTTTAACCGAACAGTGGCGCTTTTAACCAAAAAGAGTGAATTTTCCAAAAAGAAGATCAATTTTCTACCAAAAGAGATGATTTTTTAGATTATTTTTTAATCAAGAAGATTCATTTTATAAAAACGGAATAGGTAAGTTTTCAACCAAAGAGATAAATCTTCACTCAAACGAGATGAATTCCAAACCCAAAATATAATAGTAGACTTTTCAACCAAAATAGTTGGATTTTCTTATTGAGTTTTGTTAATGCCGTTTGCTTCCAAGTGAAAAAACGAGAAAACGGAGTTTGTATAAAACAGGAGAACAAGAAGAATTCTAGGGAAAATAGGTGAAGAGAAGAAAGTCTGAAGTTATATAAATAAGCTCACTGTCCCCACCAACAAACTGGTAGTCTAGTTTATGAATGACTACTTGCCTGCAACGGATGACCCTTCCATTGCTATCAGATTAAGACCTATTACAGGAAATAAAATGATGAAGACATGCATCAATTAAATTTTAATTAGCTTAATCAATTTCCTGATATAATTAGGAAAAATTAAAAAAAGGTTTATTAGAATCAGTTAATATTTTCAGTAATGATTCCAGTTAATAGTCGAGAGTTAGAACGAATCTTTTAAATAAGAGTGCAAGTATCCAAAACCAGTCCAGAGATTTCAAAATTTTTAAGAAAAGTTTTCATCCGGATTTGTTTTATTTCCATTTTATTTTAATTTAAGAAGTTTTTATCTAGTTTGATCCAACCCAACACGATTTAGTTTAATATTAAAGCGCATTGTCAATTGTATCACAGTGAATTCTTTTAAGGAAGCGTTTATGATTTTTGGTATGCAGCTAATTTCTAATAATGTTGTCATAAGATAAATCCACACCCAAAGCGGTTTCAATCTAACGAACATAAAGGATGATAACCAAGATACCAATCACAGTGGTAGAAAAATACGGACAAATGTTATTTTTTCTGTTTGTAGTAATATTGATATTCTTACATGTAGAAAATTATTTGAAACAGGGGTTGAAAGTTGGACCGATTCTAGGGGATCAGTAAAGGGAGTCGCAAATTTCAAAGAAAAGTTTTAATCTGGCTTTGCTTCACCCTCCTTTTATTTCAATTTGTAAAGTTTTTTCTGGGATTATTTTAACGTTCGTATACGATTCAACTGATATTTCCACACGTCACCAATTGTAGCTTAATGAGCTTACAAAGCACCCTCATTTTATTGAAAGCTTTTTAACGATGTGGTTTTGATTAATCTTGCTAAATCGGGGTTATTTATAATTATTCATTCTCGCATTTTGCTTCATGAAAAATGTGATTAATAGCGCAAATTATTGTGTTTTATGACCCCAGGTTAGCCTACTATCGTGAATATATTATCTTTAAAAAAATTCTATATGGAAGCAGTTAAGGAAAATGGTAAAGGCACAATATACCAGTTCTCTGAATTCAAATCAGTGGAATTTCATTGATAATCAGTTACTAGTTACTGCAATTTTAGTAGTTTTTTCACTGAAATTCCAGTAATTCTTAACTGCATTTCCAATCGAAAAGTTCCTGACTTTTCACTGTTTATAGTAAGCTTATAATAAGAAAGCCGTTCAAAATTACTGAACTTTCACTGAATATTCACTACATAGAATAGCCAGAAGTATATCCTTATTTCTAAGTGAAATTCTACTGATTTAAATAAGGAAAGAGAGTATTCTAGTAATTCGACAAAGTACTTGACTATTCCAGAATAATCATAGACATTTATGAAAATTCTAAAATTCTACAATATTTAGTTTAATACAATTCGATTCATTCATATTAAATAAAACTTTAAATCATTCTGAAAAATGTAGAATATTCTATTCCAGAGCATTATAAAAAATTTCAAAAACTTTTAAATTATTTGAAAAAAGTTAAGAACATTCCAGACTTTCTAGAGAAGTTTGGAAATAGGAAACTAATAAATAATACTTCAATATTTCTTTAATGAAGGGATTGAATAAAAAAGCGAAATTAGCAGCACTGACAATATGTTTTTAGGCAAATGCCTAAAAATTAATTGGCGGTTTTTTTAAATCTGAAAAATCACCCTGTTAAATTTATCATATCTTGATTTATGTATCTTAATGCATGTATGAACTTGTACTATAATAAGAATCGTGTGAAATCGAAATCATTATTTTAAAATACCGCTGGCTGCGGTTTGTGGTAAAAAATTCAATTTTCATTTGAAGTATAAAAGAAAAAAATTCTCGCGCGATGTTAAGTATCTCAATAAGGGTGAATAAAGTTTGATGAGAGGAATTGAGTCAATCACAAGAAAATCGACCGGGAATTTTAAGATCAAAATTTTATTCGGACTTCAAAATCAGTTTTGGATAGCGTTTGAAAATAGAATTTTTAATTTTTTGCAAAAATAAAAACTTTCTACCAGGATATGTAAACAGTTAATCAAAATAAGCAATAATTTGCCCTAAAAAATTATCTTGATTAGAAAAAATACGAATTAAATCGTTGCGTTGGGTGCAATAACAGCCTGGGTGAATTTTTAGAAGGCGCTTGTTTTTCATGAAGTAATGAGCAAAACAAAGGAAATACAAGTGAATTTTGAAAATATAAATAGGCTGCTGCTGTATGCAACTACTCAATTGAAGATCGCGACATTACCTTATGACGTACGTTATTTGCTAAATATCCGAAAAAAAAGAAAAAAAAATATATATATGTATATTTGTTTATAAATGATAATATTTTAAAGAAATATCAATGTTAAAATGTAAGAAAAACATATTATTCCGTAAAGTTTCAACCAAATTTGTTCCCTTTATTTGACTTTTGTCATTAATAAGTTTCTTGAGAGTCTGAGAATGTTCTTGCGGATTAATTGGGCCCAATAACTTGTTTAATTCTTCCGGAAAGATTCGATTTGATCATCTCCTTATAATTGCCCTTAGAAGCAGAGAGAACAAGTAACAAGACTTGAAGTTAGTTCTCTCTTAGGTAATTGCGTTGGTACGATTAAAGTCTTGTTTCGGGATATTCGACGGTGCAGGTCGTTTGTTTTAATGAGGCTGCAGCGTAGCATCCCTGATGTTTAACACTGCCTTGCTTGCGCCCCCTCTATTGGTACTAAGGAAGTAACCTGCTCAAAGACCCATCTGAGAACTCTTTATAAAACACAATTACGAGTTTCGGACAAGTTCTGAGTTGCGACATACTTAATTATCAGACAGTTCGTCTACTCAATTGAAAGTAGCTGCGGGTTCAGAATATACGGTCGTCCATTATGAAAGAATGCAAAACCCAAAATAATCTCAAAACAGGGAAAAAGGGTGGTTTTAAACTGTAATAGTGGCATGAATAAAGAGAAAGGAAATTAATACATTCCCAGATGTTAATTTTACGAAGGATTAACATCTCATCTGTTTGGTCACCTTATAGGTAATAGAGGCATAAATCCTTTTAAATAAAATCAATATGGGATCTATATTCTCTAAATCACAATTAGAGAATACAGATATCGCTTACTCAGATTTAGAAAGTATTGAACACTTTTATGAAACTTTCTTTAAATGTAAATTATCTGGTACTTTTAACGCTTAACTTAATATGGTAATTTAAATAGTTATGAAGCCGATTATCAATATGTGTATTTTAGAAATTTCTTACAACGCTTATTGTATTTTTTAGAAATTGTTATACTGGAAAAGTTCATTAAGTGACCAATCATTGTATCGATTACCCTTGTTAAAATTTAAAATGAACGAAACGAACTTCCAACTGAATAGATGAATTTGAAAGCTAGAAAGGTGACTTTTCAACTGAAAAGTTGAATGTCAAAACTACAAAGATGAATTTTCAAACAAATGGTCTAATTTTCTACCAAAACAATATTCAAGTTAAACAGAAAAAATACATTTTGAACAAAACAGTTGCACCTACAAACAAATAATTATATAGTTGAACTTTCAATCAACCAAATGATCGAATTTTTAAACAAAAAGTCTAAAAAAGTTAAATTTTTTAAACAGTTAGTTTAACTTTTAAGTCAAATATACAATTCCTTCAGAATACAGTTAGATTTTCAACCAGAAAAGTGGAATTTTTAACAAAAAAGTTCATATTCAACCACAAAAGATGAATTTTAAACCAAGCAAGATTACTTTTCCACAAAAAAGGCGCTTCAAAGATTTAAATCTAAGTATCAAGACTTTGAATTTTGAATATTTTAATTTTAAAATTGTTCAATTTGTCAAAGTTCAAATCTGAAACCGGTAAAAAACAAAAAATGTATTCTTATATTTAGGAGTTATTACCTTCATTTATGGCAAATTCACTGTTTGCAAAATTTAAATATGCGTTAAATAATTATATATAATCCATCACAAAAATGTCAACTTTGAAACATCAACTAGCACTTTGTGATATAAAGAGATCTCTAAAAAAAGAATAGGAAATAGGTGGAAGCCCAAGAAATTTAATGTGGACAGAGTGAAGCTTTTAAAGATTATTAAAAATATCCATATTTTTCTAATGTTTAAGCATAAATTATATGTAACTGCCAAATTATCTACTCTGAGGTACTTGTCATACGCACTTGAAGGCTACAAAACGAAGAAAAACTGACTTTGAAAAATACACAACGTGCGATAAAAAATAAAACTAGTTTCATTTACAAATTATTATTTATTATCAGAAAAGGCAACTTTCAGTGCTTGTGCTATCTATTTGTGCAACAACACTGTAATTTCATTTATGAGCCCATGCATATTTTCAGAGACAGACTTGTAAGTAAAAACCATTGAGTGGGTTCTAGGTACTTTGAAATTTACTAGCACGACAGTATATTTATGAACCTTCATATATAACTGATTCATGGAAATGCAATTGATAATATCAATGCATGTTACACAGAACTTTAATTTTCATAGAAATTTAAAAAAACAAATAAGTAATCGTAGTAATAGAGGAAAAAACCTTTTCGAAAAGGTTTTCTTCTTTTATCAATACTATTTTTATTTCCTGGACGTAATATAAATATATATAATATAATAATATAATATAAAAACTGTTTGGATATTAAAAGCAAGGTTGTATTAACATTATGGGTAAACAAAATTACTATTTCTGAATTATTGAACGTGAAAAATTAAAGTAGGGAAATCTAAACCGTGGTAAACATTTAATCTAGTAACATATTTAACATAGACTCTTTTATAGACGGAATAAAACAATATTAGTTTCAAAATTTACTTCAAAGGAAAAATATGAATTTTGAACAATAAGCAAATGCATTTTGGAAACAACTTTATTAAACATTTTCTTATGTGCAGATTTTTCTCATCTTTTTTAAGCAATTTAATAGACGTTAATAGCAGCAATAAATTTTACCCCGTAACAGAAAATCTGTATTAAACAAATTCTTTTCAAACATTTGAATGGCATATAAAGCTTGGAATAATAGTTGGAATATGACAAATCGGAAATGTAACTATACAAGAGTTTATCGATATAATAAATAGAGGTTCAATGATCTCAGACAAAGATATTTTAACAATGCTTTATACATAAGTTTAAATTATATGTCCTCAATAATCGAAATGGGTTTGCAGTCGGATTATTTTTATTGCGAATAGCAATCTGTTACTTTTCGTTTTCGAATCTGTCGCACGTCTATTTTCGTCAGACTTATCACATCGGCATCTCGCGTGATCGACCATTTGTAAGGCGGCACGCGAGTATTTGTTTTCGTGTTTTCGTATCTGCAAGCGTTCCGTGGTCATGGTCGTCACAGTCTTAAAAAAGGGATGAGAAGTAGGCTAAGGGGTGAGAAAACTTCCTCGATTTTCTATTCTAAAGTTTCTAAGCCAAAAAGCTGTTTTTTAAATGACGGAAAATTAGAAAAAGTACTTAATTCATGAAAAACAAATGTTGGTTCTTCCAAACAAACATTTTTTCACGATCTTTAGCCACCACTTTCAAGTTAAAAAATCAAAATGAATTAGGATGAAAATTTTTTTTTTTCAAAAGAATTAATAAACTAAAATGTTATTAAATCAAAATATGAGTTACATTAAATTAGTGCAGAATTTCCAAGTAATGTCGAGTTATTTTAGTTTAGCGTGATGAAGAATAATTTTAATTTGAGTTTGAAGTCATTAATTTAAAGTTAATTCCTTCCTTTGCTGAAATGGAAATGGACCATAAAAGCAGAAATGTATCATATGTTTCTGCTATATTAAATATTTCACAGCGAAACGTCACTTTACAATTTTATGTCAGCCTCAAATAGCTGGATAATAATAGTTGAAATTGTTCATGAAATATGATACCTATTACAATGGTGCGAACTTCAATGGTGCTTGATTGCATTTAAAAATGATAAGCAATGAGAGTTTTAAAGCCATTTTTAAACACGCAACATCAATAATTACTGTAAATGTTCAATTTTTCTAGCATTTTGAATTTTATTGTTAATTTTTCTTTAGGCTTGACGAACCTTTAATTAAAACATTGCCATTGGAACATCAAGGTTTTTTAACAAGGTTTTATTTGATTTAACAATGTTCTTTTTTTGAAGAAACTAAAGTTTCTTTATTTCTGTAAATTTTGTTGACCGTGTGCGTGACAATATTTTCTTGATGCAGTGCCAACTTTTTTTATATAACCGCAACAAAAAGGAATTTTGTTTGAAACTGCATTGCGATATTAAAATGAAAAGTGAAAAATGAATATCAGAAGGTAGCGAATAACTATAAGTTAATTCAACTTGAGTCCTAAATTATTTAGATTAGTAATTGTTATAATATTAAATTGATTTTAGGAGAATAAATTTATAGCAAGCAGTAAGCGTGTTTGAGTCTAACGTAACACTTCATAAAGAGAACTTCAAGCTGTCTAATAAATCAATGTGAAATATTGTTTTCATGTTCATTGTTTCAAAATAAATTTTGACATGATCGATTTTTCAATAACGCAAGTGCAATAAATTTCATAATTTGACCACAATGGCATCCTGAAAAGAAAAACTGCTATTGACTTAACCTGCCTAATTGAATTAGAATAGTGGATGAGATTGAAATAAATTTGGTGACTTGAGTCAGGTAGTTGATAAATCATCATTTATTTTTAAAGTGCTCTAAATATTCGTCTGTGTCAAGCTTTCTTCTCTTGCAGAAAAATATATTTCCCGTTTCTCTTTCGTGGAATGCCAGTCCATACAAACTACTCTTCGTTATCGAATCAAATAGAAGAACCCTCCTGGACTCATAACCTGTCAAGTCAAAGGGATTTATATAACCGCAGGTCGACATTATATTTCAAGCCTAAAAAGTGTAAACTCTACTAAGCTTACTATTGCACGCGAAATATCTGAAAATGCGAACAGAGGGAAATGCACACAGGGATAATGAATTCCACGGGGTAAGAAACTATCAGAAACTTACGATTTACAGTGTGTAGTACCATCGTGCCTTCGTCAACCTCGAAGTTCTCGAAGGACGAATATAAAAGCAGTGTACGTAGTATGTAACAACGCGAGTATCGTGCGCTCCGGGAAACTTAACTCATGTTTACTCGTATCGCGAGCACATTGCGCCACGGGAATTCCTTCTTCTACCCCTTAAATGTCTCCAAGTTCCAAATATATTCTTTTCACCCTTTTAAAACAATTTGAACCATTTCACGCCTGATCTCTCAATCCAATTAGAGGCATCTCAATTAAATTTTGAAAAAATTCTGCCTCAATTTAAAACTAAAAAATTTTAAAATCCTTTTTCAAAAATTCTAATTTGGTGGTCTTTTACTCAATTCAGTTTGTTGTCAAATTGCGTGACAATCTGAAGGAGAAGAACAGGCCTTGACGTTAATGAATCAGCGATGGGAAAATTGCGCTCGTCAATCGCGATTTTGTGCGATAGCTCGTTTGCTTATTACGGACCAATGAAACAACGAGACGTTGGGGCGTCGCGGGCGTCGCAGTGACTGGCGAGCATCGAGGCGCCCCCTGTTTTAACACCCCCTCTCATGTCCTGCCTCGCTTCCTCTTGCTCACCCCACTCTCTTGCTCATTCTACATCCTCGTCTCACTCTCTTTCTACCTCGCGAAGGTAGCTGCTGTTTCCCTCTCTTTCTCCTTCCATCCCTTGTCAGCGGCGCACACAGGGGTGGCGGTCACGTGATTCTTCTGTCAGCCAATCGGGCTGCATAGTACGTCATGCAGGGGTTCTCATCGCCAGTGATTCGGCGCTAAGGGAGTTCTGGGGGTGGCGAGTTGTGCTCGAGCAGATTGCCGCGTATCGTTCGATTTAGGAAACGTTTACGATGACACGCGTGACGTAAACGTCGATCGACTTCTCCTACACGTCTTATACTTTTAGCGCGAAGCGTCTCCGAAGATTTTGCATCTTTGTATAGCATGGAGCCGCTATACCGCTACTTTCTTGGCAACGCTTGTTCTAAGTAATTTGTAATATTCAACTTCCATCTTTAGGTGTTAGAGTAAAAAGTTTTGTTATGAAACAAGAAACAAAAGAAACGGTTTTGAGCGCACTTAGTAAACTACAACGTCACAATATCATTGCAAATGTGTTGCTTCATGTCATAAACTTATAAAGTATTTATACATACATGTATAAAAGTATTATACATTCGTTACATAATTTCTGACCGTGTCTGACATGTACTTACAAATCTGGTCTCACGTGTTTGCAAAAACTCACGCTTGGCCGAAAAAAGACTAGTTCGCTGTCTTGGTGCGCAATATATTTTTTTACTAAAGCTTTTCAACGAAACTGAACCAAACAATCTCTAAAAGAAAATTTGAGACTTATTTAACAGAAAGCAATAAAATATGTTTCGGATTTATATTCAGGAAAAGTGAAATGAAATTAGTTAACATTAAAAGTTAATTATATTGTACCATTTCAAAAAATACAAAACAAAGTTCAATCATAAATAACTATAAAGGGTCACAATAAGATGAATAAAAAATTCATGTACAGTCCACAATTTACAAAATAGTCTGTCATTATTGCCATTCGAAATACACAAATGGAAACTTTCTAAGCTAAAAATCTGAAAGGAGCGAAACAAAATACTTTCGTCATTTTTTTCTGTTTCTGTACTGCCAAAAAAGACTATATTCACTCGATTTAGGTTACGTTATTCAAAATACGGAAATTGTAACACAGTTGTTTAATTCCAGGGGGGGGTTTCGTGGCCGATGAAGGTCCCATGGAACACCAAAGCTTTCTAGACGTATTTTGACCTCCTGAATCCGAATTTGCAAAATGTTTACTCGAGCGCGGCGATTATCAAAGAATACGTGACTTTTTTTAAATTGGCGACTTACCAAGCGCGAGCAACCATGATTTTTTTTCATGGAACTGACCATATCTCTGGTTCTAATTAAGATGTTTTCAAATTTGAAAAAGCATTGCATTTATTATTAAATTAAAAATTGATTGATCCACGTTCAGTGACCGTCACCTGCATAGGAAAAAAGGTGACGTCGTTTAAACAATTGATTACGGCAAATCTACTCGTTTTTTTATCAGTTAATTAACGATTTCTTTGTTTCTAATCGGTATTTTATGAAAATTTTAAAAACTGTAGTATTCTCGATAAAATAGGTAATGCGTAACAGCCTGATAAACAATAAAATATAACGTCTACAAGTTTTTTGTTTGGTTTTTTTGCAATATCATTGATTCTATTCAAGATTTTTTCAATTTGAAAAAGCCACGTATTCTTTGATAAATAAGGAATATTTTGATATGCCACTCGCATGCTCAAAATAAATAGCAGAAAAATGGTGGCTATTTAAACAATTAATTTGTTAATATCTTTTGAAAATCGCCGCGCGCGAGTAAACACCTTGCAAATTCGGATTCAGGAGATCAAAATACGTCTAGAAAGCTTTGCTGTTCCATGGGACCTCCATTGGCCATGAAACCCCCCCTGGCCCCTAGACTATTATGTAAATTTTGAAAGTGAGGTGTATAACGTATGACGTAATAAAAATTTTGTTTTTCAATTTTGTACCAATCTGTCAAAATATAACGAAAATAAAACAGAAGATTCGATGCTTTTTGGATAACGTAACTTAACGAAACGAACGTTTCGGACGGATGCCCGGAAAGGAGTGTTCAAAACCAAACTGAACAAGTATGGATATCAATAATAATAAAAAGGAAACACTTTTTAAATAATTTTCAAATGAAGGGTTTTTGTCCAGGTTATACTTGATATTATTTGCTGTTAATTATTTTACTAGATTTTCTGGTCAAGTTATTTCAAAATGCGCTATAAAACACAATTTTTTTTACCAATTTCAATAGATAAACAATTAAGATTGAGCAATTTTGAGTTATGACGTTAATTAATGCACAATTATAAAAAGGACGCTTTTTACCTTGAATAATTTTAAGCGTTCGGACGCGAAAGTACATTATGTCTGAATAAAACATCCATCATTATACAAATTAAAATTGGAAACCTAACTAAATTTCAAATTGCATGCTTCTTTAATTAAACAATTATGAAAAAGCAATAACAAAATACTTTTTTTAAATTTTGTACTAAGGGTTTAAAATTGACCCACTCCAAATACATTTTGTCAGTGAACAATTTTGAAATTGAAATTACATTACATTGCCTAATTTATTTTAAGTTTCAATCCAAAACTATTCCATTTTTTAATTTTTTAATAATTCAGCGCTTTTTAAGTTAGAATTGTGAAACTGTTAAAGCTTTGAATTTTAAACAGGACAGTTTTAGAATACTGATATTTTTAATTATAAAATTTGTAAGGTTCTAAATATTTAAAGAAAATTTTTTATTTTGAGATTGGAAAATAATCAATTTTTTCTAGAATAATTCTATGTAAAGGAACATGAAAAAGATTCAATCATTAAAAAATAGATTTCCAAACTATCTCACTTTCCGGCTCATTAGAGACATA
>JAAAKG020191697.1:0-24578 GCA_010014905.2 Druon quercuslanigerum
TCATCGCTAAAACACACAATATTTTCCCAAGAAAACATAGAGAAGCAATCGAAATCTTAAAGCACCCTAATAACATCCATAGGGACAACGGTCTGAGACCTCAGTCTCAGGTTAGCCCTGATGAAGTGAACTGCAATGTTCACGAAACGTCGGCAAAATTCGTAGTTTTGTACACAAATAAAACCCAAAATATCTACTTTATCATAATGAATCATCGTGAAAGCATCAAATCTATTATTTTAAAAAAAATCAGTTATTTTTAATTTATTAATTTTTTTAATTTCACTGATTGAAATAGAAAGATACATTTTCACAGCATCACTTTAGCCGAATTTTTAAAATTTACTTTTATTAATAATACTTTTTGAAAAATACTCTAAAAATGTAGAAGAGATAAGGTGTTAATTGTTGCACAAAAATAGCGAAATGAATTCTTCTAAATAAAATAAATGTAAGTACTATCTTAAATTACATTTACGACATTCTACTTTCTTAAGATTTTAGATAAAAATATTTACAGTCAAAGAGATGAATTTTCAGCCAAAGCAAAAAAACAAAATATTTTTAACAAAGTAGTTAAGTTTTCATCCCAAAGATATTAGTTTTCGAACCAAAATAAAGAATTTTTAAACAAGAAAAATTTTTTAGAAAAGTGAGAAAAAAATTTCAACCAATTAGTTGAACTTTCAAAACAAAATTGTTAAGTTACAAAATTGTTAAATTCTCAAGCTAAAAAGACGAATTTTCTACAAAATAGATGAACGTTCGACTGAAAAATATAAATATTCAACCAAAACAGGAATGTAGTTACTTTTTCAAATAGTTAGACTTCACACCAAAGAGATAAATCTTTAGCCAAAGCAATCAATTATTACATTTTATGATAAAAAAATAATTTTCTTTCAAAAAGTTGAATTTTCAAACTAAAAATATTAATTCTCATTGACAAATCTATTAGTAGATAATTCTATCATAGGTATAGTTCTCATACATTAGTTTACGTTCAAGGAAAATGACCAACTGAGTTAAAGGGTTACGTGCCGAGGAAGAAAAAATAAAGGTTAGTATTATTTTGATGAGCACAGCAGCAGAACACGACATCAGAGTTACTCAACAAAATTGCTATCTTTCATTACCTTATGTACATGGACTATCTGAAAAAATATCTAGCATTCTCAAACCCTTTCACATGAAACCTACATTCCGTAACATCAGCGATCTAACACCAATTTTTAAATCAAAAAAAGATCCTGTTCCCCATGAAAAAATGTCTAATGTTGTCTACAGTACTCCATGCAATAACTGTGAGGCGGTATACGTTGGTACAACAGAACGGCCACTCCACATACGTATTAAGGAACACACGAAAGACGTGCACAAACCACCAAAAAAATGGACGGCAATGACCAAACATGCATGGCATGAAGATCATCGGTTTGATTTAGACGAAACAATAATTTTGAAAAAAACGGAAAATTATAATAAACGAATGGTTTTAGAAATTACTTTTATAGTT
This sequence comes from Druon quercuslanigerum, assembly GCA_010014905.2. NCBI lineage: Eukaryota > Metazoa > Arthropoda > Insecta > Hymenoptera > Cynipidae > Druon > Druon quercuslanigerum. The sequence goes on from JAAAKG020191697.1 coordinate 1,517, forward strand.
AGCAATCCTCTTACAGTGAACCAAAGAGCTGACACTGATAATCTATCCACTTTCTGTTTCCCCCTTTTACAAAATAGCAAATTTTAATCTCTGCCATTTAATATCACATAAATGTAGCCTAATAAATGTTTCATCTTAATTTACATAAATTAATTAATTCAACATGTAACAGAAACTGCAAATGAAGCAAAAAAATGAAATATTAAATTTCTCTTTACTACAATGATAATTAACCAATAAATATTTAAATAAATAAGTTTATGATAATAAAATAGAATAAACCACTAAAAGAGGTTTCTTCCAAATTTTATTGCTATCCCTTCTTTTTTGGGGAAAAAAGAGAGGAGAAAAAACCCCTTACTAAACTATCGCCTGAGGGACTAACTTTTCTAGTTGTAACATAAACTCTTGGGCATAACAAATTTTCCTCCCACTATCCTCTTGCACATGAGACCCTCAATCCCTGACAAATTTCGCAGCTTTCACTCAGTTTTTAGTGAACATCGGCGTTCAAATCTTCTTATTCTCTCTTGAAAAGGAAAAAAGAACCAAAAACCGAATTATTGGTACAAATTCTTATAAGGTTAGTAATAACATTATTACACTACTTCTGATCAATTGAAATGCATTGTTTCAATAGACATCCAATTTGGATACTTATATTTAAATCTTTAATTCAAAATCTTAAACTTTCGTACACAAATTTATTGAGATTTAAATTAAATATCTATTCAATTTCATACTTGAAATATAAAATTTCAACTACGTCGATCGATATTTAAAGGAAAGTAATTTTATAGTAGTAATATCATAGATAAGTAATTATAGATAAATAATATTATAGATAATGATATTAAAACTTTATTTAATACTATAATATTTTAGAACAGATAATATCATTTAACAATAACTTTTCGCTCGTAAAACGCTCTTCCCATTGAATCTCAAACATAATGGTAATAGGAAATTTGTTTAACTAATGATAGACAGAATCTCACATCAATCAAGCATTTCGTTCTAAAAGTTGTCTTTATCTATCTTATTCGAATGCGGCCCAATGTGTCTCTCATGGAAAGTAGATAATCATGCTACGCGATTGCACTAAAATAAGAAAATAATGTCTCTGCAAGCTAAATAGTGTATTTTTATTTCGCTTTTGTAGCAGAAAATCATAATATGCTGACATTTACATCTTTAGATTTAATATCGTTCAGACCACGCATTACAAAGAATATTATATTTTAGTTTATATTTTTTCCTTTGAATTAATGATACACATGCTGTAGAGAATCTTTATTTGAAACTTCTTGAAGAAAATAACGCGGAAAGATTGGGTACTTTCCGCCTACCTGACATTCCTTTATTTCAGTTGCGGTCATATATTCAACGGCACCACTTATCATATTTATTTTTACTCTCGAATGACTTTTATTTGTCGTATATATTCCACGAAGAAACCCAGTATACTCCAGTATTGCAATAACGTCACCGCTGGATGTTGATAATACAATATGCTCTCGATTAGGCACAGGAAAAAACTTATGATCTAATTGCAATCGCATTGATTTAATATCAGGAAATACGTATCTGCGAAATTCGAATCGCTGGTTCTGATTTGCCTGAGGAATAAGCCGAATATATCCAAGTCGAGAAAGTGAATATCCAAGTACTTCATGAGAAGGAGGCCTGCCCGGAGGGGACCGGTCAGTTGAACGTTGCCTGGCCAAAGAAGAGGGCCCAAGATTAGGTTCTCGATTTGGATTCCATACGGACTGTAGGGAATCGTGATTTGAGAAAGCTTTAAGAAAATTGTTTGGGCAGATTGGCTGATTCTTGTTTACTGGACAATCCCTAATTTCGTTTGGGGTCAATTTATCAACTTCGCCGCTTATCATATTTATTTTTATTCGCGTTTGATGTTTATCTGTGCCATAAATTCCGCGAAGTGTGTTACTATGATCCAATATTGCAAAAACCTCACCATCGGATGCTGATAATACTATATATTCTTGGTTGGGCAGAAATGAATAGGTCAAGCGATCTATTCGCGTTCGTATTTTTTCATCTGTAGGAAAAACGTATTTTCGAAATTGAAATCGCTGGTTATGATTTGTGCAAGGAATAAGGCGGACATATCCAAGTTGTTCTAGTGGACAGCCAAGCACTTCATCAGAACGTGGCCTGTCCGGAAGAGGCCTCGTCCTGGAACGACGAGAAAACTCCTGATATTCGCCATTAAGATTCCATACGGACTGTAGGGAGTCATCATTTGCAAAAATTTTATTAAAGTTTCGTGGGAAGATAGGATTGTTTTTTCCCACTGGGCAAGCACTTACTTCATTTTCAGTCAAATTATGAATTTCTCCGCTTATCATATTTATTTTTAATCTCGCATGTCTCTTATCTGTAGCATATAGGCCACGAAGAAACCCACTGTAATCCACTATTGCAAAAACATCACCATTGGATAGTGATAATACAATGTGCTCGTGGTTAGGCACCGATACAATCCGATTCTGTTCTGCTCGCAGCCTAATTGGTACACCGATTGTAAAATGATATCTTCGAAATTCGAATTGGAGTCCCTCATTGTTACGGGCAATAAGTCGAATATATCCAAGTTGTTCAAGTGAATAACCAAGTACTTTAAAAGAAGGAGGCGTACCAGCAGGAGACCTTGACCTATCACGAACAGGATTATGTTCGCAATTAGGATTCCCTTCGATCTGTGAACTACATTCTGCAAGAAGAAATAGATTGCTAGCAAAAGGGGAAGAAGGACCTGGATCACGTTCGCTATGATGACACCCGACGGAATAGGAACTACATTCTGCAAGCATAAATAGAAGATTCATTTTTTTTATCATCACACTTTTCTCTAATATCTTTGGCTGTATTCAACATTTATTTGCTGAAAGAATCTTTCTGATAATTCAAAAAAAGTAAAGTGAAGTACACAGGATAAAGTTATGGTAAAATTTGTTTCAGGAAAATTTTTAAAGGGTTAAAGTTTTATTTAGAGGAACCCATGAGTTGTCATGGAAAAATGAAAGAAAGTCTAACCGATATCGGGTTAAGGTTTATCCTGTAAATATAATTAATGTTCCAGGAATCTTTTATCGGAAATCTATGTAAAGTTTTTCTTCTGTTCTTTCTGCGTAATAAAACTGTTGAATAACTGTTATACAAAAAATTTTTCACTTCTTTTTGGATTCAAAAGAACGTTAGACGAAATATTTATACACTTCTGTCACTTCTATTTAATTTCAATCACAGTTTTGGTGGAAAATTACTATGATGTCGGGAAACTCTTGAATTCAAAATACGAATCTTTGTTATTTAGTCATGTCTTAAAATCAGGACTTCAGATATTTGAAAACAATTAAGTTATTACAAATTTGTATTAAAAATAACAGCAGCACATTCTTTCTATTTTTATAATTTTCTGACCGTTTGATCGTAATACTTGTTTTGCCTAAACATTTATTAATATTGAAAATCGAAAAATAATAAGGTCTTGTCGTTTAAGTACACATACAAATTTCATTTTGCTTTCACATATCTCGAAATTTCTTTTTGATTTTAGTAAAAATTTAAAAATCCATTTTTTATCGATGTCAATGATTTTCTCTCTTCTTTAAAGTTGCCAAAATGTGCCTTAGCAGACAATAGACTTCATTTCACCTTAGGATAATATCTACGACGCCATAATTTTTGAAGCCATACACTATGAAATTAAAGTATTATTGCGGGGATAGTTTGAGGTATTACAATAAGATTTGGAAAATACTTTTTAAAGAGTCACTAAAATGAAACCACTTCTGGGATTCCAGATTTGCTTATTTTGCAGTAAAAATAACAGCCTGTGGCTGTCTTACTCAAAAAAGGCACACAAAAATGATACCATAAATACATGAATTTCTAAATTTTACAATATGAATATACCAATGCTTATTGCCATTATAGGAATCATACTGCCGTCCAAATTAAAAAAGTATGTACGTGCACTCTGAGTCGAACGGAGATATTCAAGAAAAACCATTTGCGCTAAGAACTTCTGTGCAGGAAGACTTTTTTCTTAATTCAAGCACTCCTTTTTGATAAAACGCATGTGCTCTTTCTGATTTTGCAATAAAAAATGTATTATTTAAACAATTTCTATAAAAAAATGCACTTTCGCCTTTTTCTGGAATAAAATCCCAGATAAGAAAGACGTACATTTCTATTTTGCATTTCGTCAATTTGCTCAATATTCGTAATTTTAAACATTCATTTTTTATTATGAATAATTAATAGTTATAATTTTAACGATTCCACTGATATAAAATATTATTTTTCGAAAAAATGGCGTTTAACTACTTTTTTCATTTGGACGGCAGTATATATATGTATATTTAATTATTATATTTACCAAAAGTGTAAACGATGAGCGCCAAAGTGAAAACAAAAAAATAAAGTTTCCTCATGATCGCAGAAGAAGTGTAAAAACTGACTAAGAGTACAGTAAATAATTTGGCTAACAAGTGTATCTAAGGAATATTCCATTGCTTCATCATTGTAAATATGTATATAAATAAATAGCTCTTATCTTACGTATATGTGAGATAACGACGTTATTGAGTTGAATATTGTCCTTCGCAGATAATTATGACACTATAATCTCAAATGGCAATTATTGTTTGTATGTGAAAATTAAATGTGCATCAAAGTTTGACGTTTTTGGACTCATTGATTGAGATATAATGGTTTTTATTACGATTACTGTTTATCGCCATTTTCTGTCAATATGATAACTTCCAAAGAAATTTCTAGAAGTTTCTAATTGATAAATCAAAATGCCTTTTAAAAAATCTAAAATTCCATTTTCCGTCTAAACTATGCAGAGTGACTACGCTCGTTCAGAAGAATATAATTTGCCATGCCAGTTGCAGTGATAAGGGAGAAGGAGTAGATTGCGCATGCGCATGGCAATATTTAGTTCTCTAGAGAACTTAATGCGAAGATGCTTTTCTTTGACATCAACAATCGAGAAAACACCAACTTAGATTATTCTGAACGAACGTCCAAGTCGCAAGTTTTTTCATAAAAATATCTGCGGTAGAAAATACAAGTTTAATCAAGAAAAAAGAAAAATATACTCAAGTCTCAAGTCTCGGGAAATTCTAATACTTTTTTAATCATAAATGATAAGAATGTAATAAATTATTACAAATTTGATACTTATTTAATAAATATTTATTACTTATTTGAAAATTCTGCAAAGAAGTGTTGAGCATAAAAATTTGTACTTTAACAATAATCAGGGTTAACCGTATTAGAATTCAGCCTGAAACATAATCTCATTTTTATTTTTGCAATATATTCATAATTCGTACAAATTCTTCTGAAATTCTTACAATCTACATTTTGAAATTTTTAAATAAAAAAGTTAAGTTGCCTATCAAAAATTTTTTTATTGAGGAAAATTAATATTTTGCCAAAGAGAAGAATGAATTAATCATAAATTATCAAAAAATTCAACATGAATAGTAAAAATTTTAACCTAAAACATATTATTTCAAAGAAAACGAAGGCAAAAATTGAATTGATAAATTTTAAGTTAAAAAAATTTGTTTTCAACACAAAAAATGTTAATAAATTATAAACTTTTTAATAAAATTATAAATATTTAACTGGAAAGTTTGAATTATCAACAAAAATGATACATTTTTAAACAAACGATTATTAAGTACCCAAAGAGACGAAGTTTGAACCAAATATATAAATTTTTAACTGAAAAAGTTAAATTCTTAACCAAGAATTAAATAGTTCAATGTTAAGTTAGAAAAATTAATTTTCTACCAAAGAGAAAAATTTTTACCTAACATAATGTACTAGTTGAGAAATTGACATTTTCAGTAATAAATTTCAGTTATAAATTATCAATAAGAAATTAAAAAGTTAAATTTTTAGTTGAAAAAATTAATTTACTTTTAATTTGTAATCATCTTCAGATTCACAAAAAAGTTTTAAACAAATTATTTTTTAAAATTTTATTGAAAATCTGTAAAAAGTGTAGAAACTATAATTTTGAGAAAAAAGCAAAATTTTTCTTCGCGAAAACTGTAGTTTCAGTATGATTTGGGCACTTATATCTGCGCCTAACTTATCGAGTTGAAGCTCGTGCTTATGATTGTACGTTTGAGAAACTATAAGATGATGTTACAACATTGCTGCATTTTTAAATTATTTATCCTAATTTCACAATTTATTCTGCATAAATTTGTGTATGTTTAAGAAAAGAACAGTTGCTTTTATAAAAAACTGCTCGAGCAGTAATTTTAAAATCGCACGGTTCTTTAAACATGCGACATTGTATCCATTTTAAAGGACGGCTTCCGCGAAAAATAAATTAATATATAGATTATGGCTTGAGCGTAAACCTTTTTGGGTAAAAAATAATATTTTATGATTACAGAATATCTAGTGGAATTCTAATTTTTTCGAATCTTTCTAATTTTTTTCTGCAGATGAAGATTTTTGTGATAAACGGAATCAGGATGTCAAAAAATCGCATTCCTACCTAAGCGGGAAATTCGATTTTGGGACCTTGTCGCAAAGCAGTAAATGTTCTACGAACAATGAGGTTTAACTGATAAAAAAAAGCAGAAAATAATCTACATGCCCGAAATAGGTGCTCACATTTCCTTCCAGATCTTAAGGCTGTTGGAACGGAGCGCACAAAAATGGCGAAGTCTATGAGGCACTCCAAACTTATCAGAGCTCTCTTATCATTTTTTCGTCGCCAAAAGGGGCTTTATTGTTGTGATATATGCGCTCGCTGTACAAATTTTTGACCATCATCGAGTAAGTGCTAAAAAATGAGAGTGAATTGTTTTCGCCAATTGGTATATACCATTTCCCAATAATAATGAAATTGGCTTACTTGCAGGGATAACGTATCTTAGAAATTCGAATCGCAAGGCTTTTATGTGCACTGCAGTAAATCATGAGTTGCAAAAGCTTTAATGAGATTGTTTGGGAAGATTTAGTTATTATTTCCTACTGGACAATCCCTAATTCTATCTGGATTCATATTTATTACTTCGCCGCTTATTATATTGTGACAGGAAATTACTCCAGAGAAAGAAATTAAATTAAACTATCAGTAGATGACCAATCCCTAGACATAAAGATGAAAATTTTTATCTTGATGTCCTTGTAGGACTTTGCGGTCGATTTGCAGATTCAAGTTTAAAATTGTCGATACGTAAGATTCCTCATTGACTTGCAGGTTAGTTGACGATCGTGGGGTCTTGGGACTCAGGCGAAAGCCACGCGCGGCAGCCTGAAGAAATCGACCACGAGTAGAGCGAAAGCCCGTGACTTTCCGTCGTGTTCTCGCCGACAGTACACTTTTGCGAATTTTTTTCGGAGGTCGGTTCTCTCCATTGTACAAATTATGTTACTAACTGTACTATTCCTTCAATTCCGTCGATTAATTAAGGACTATGAAGTTGACTCGACGAATGTTGTTATCCTGAATTGTTTGATTGATTCTAGTAAAATTATTAATCCGTTATATTGGAGTGATTTCACAAACTTGTTGTATTGAGGTATCCTAGTACAACTTTTATAAATTCTTCTGGAATTTTGGTTCAAAACCTTTCAAAATAATTATGAGTCTTTTTATTGATCTCTGTTCGCTTATTTGTCTCCATTCCCGTTGGATCATTTTCTTTTCTGGTTGGGAATACAACCAGAATGCGCTTTACGAATTTGGTTTTCTGTAATATTATTAACTCGGTCCTTGGCGGCCCTGACCCAAGCAGTGCAAAGTGAGAAGTAAAGCTTCTTATGCAAGTAGGAAATTTATCTAGAACTACGAAAAAAGTAATTACTCTGTCTCAACAGTTTTCTTTATTTGTGAATGATACTTATCTGTCCTATACATTCAACGAAGAGTATCAGTATATTCTATTATTGCGCGGGCTTACTTGGGAAAAATATTACGATAAAAAAATTAATGTTTAATAAAGAAGAAATAAAAACATAATAAAATAATTTTTATAAATAGTGTATTTTAGTTCTACTTTTTGTCTTGATTGATTTTCTAACATCAGATTGTTAAATAATCTGAGACAACGAACTAAAATTATCCAAAGGTTGCATTGTTTCACTGAAAACTCTAAACGGGTGCTGGTCGCGCCTCATACCTATTCAAATCTCAAAGGTCCAGATATAAACCGGATCCTTTCAATTCTCAGAGGTCCCGATCCAAAACCGAAACTTTTGCATTCTTAAGGTCCGGAACCGGACTGTGACGCTAAATACTTTTGTATATATTTGGGACCATTTCGGACCGGGACCATTGAGAAACTCTTTAAAATTGGGTACAAAATAAAAAATTGTCTTAGATTATAGTTGAAAAATTTATAACGAATGAAAAGAAAAAAGAATGGCTGGTTAGCGAGCTCAAAGAAGGAGAACGTCGCCACCCAAAAGAAAGCTAAAAATATTTTTCTGTGAATAATTTGTGTATATGACATGTAGTTTTTGTTTTATTCCTCAAAATTAATAATTGGAATAAAAAAATAATCATTTTGAGAATCAACACAAGATGCGATAAAAATTAATAGAGTAAAGATATTTACCCGAAAAAAGCTTTAGCTTTAGAGTTTAAAGATTCAGATTCAATTCAAAGAATATAATTCCTCGCTATCGTTATTAACGCGCTAAATTAAAGAATCAATCAATAAGATTTAAAATTAAATTTTTTTTATTATTTTCAGTAATATAATGCTGGAAACATCAAAAATCGAATTTTTTTTTAACTAAGTACTTACTCCTTTAAAAGTAAGCTACTTCTTTTTCAAATAGTTATCTAAAACGACCTTAAAAAGCTTTAAGCTTTTATTTCAAAATTTTGAGAAATCTACATGTTGCTTTAAATTTTTTTTATTTTGAATTTTTTTTTGAAAATATTTTAGAAGCTCTAAATATTTTAATAATTAATAAATGGTAAAAGATAAATATTTTTTATTTACCAACTTTGCACTTGAAAGCCTTTTAATTTTAAACTGTTTTAGACTTTAACCCTGCATTTTGAAATTCTTTAAATTAAAAATATCAGATTAAAAATAAAAATCTACAATAGAAAAATATTTAATTAAAAGAGTTTTGTTTTACGCACTGCAAAGTAAATATTATCATAATTGAAAGAGATCAAACTTAAACTTATTATTTTAAAAACTGTTAGATTTTCTTCTAAAGATTTGAAAATTTCCCGGTAAAAAATAAATTTCGCAAAATAGAGTTGTTTAAGGCACCTGATGACACTTGGTCTAACATCTCATCTGTCTCTTGATTGACTGAAAATGACTGAAGCAGAAGATACGTTTAACCGCCCTGGGTACTGCCGGCTTTTTTTCATATTTTTATCACATTCCTGCGTTGTTGTGTAGTTGGTCCGCTGGTCTAATAGCGTCACTCTCTCGCCCCCTTGGATTAACTTGTCTTCAATAACCGGAAATTTTCTGGTGGGACAGCAGTGTAATATTTTAATAGATCTTTTTTTTTTATATCGAATTAATAATACACGCGCTGTAGAGAATCTTCATTTGAAGCCTCTTCATGAAACCAGCGTGGAAAGAATTGGTATTTATTGCCCACATGACATTCCTTTAGTTCAAATTTTGTCAATTTGTCAACTGCACCGCTTATCATGTTTATTTTTACTCTCGAGTGGCTTTTATTTGTCGTATATATTCCACGAAGAATCCCAGTATATTCCAGGATTGCAAAAACATCACCATTGGATGTTGATAAAACAATATGTTCTCGAGGTGGCACTGGAGCAAATACACCATTTCCAGTTAGCAATCGAATTGGTTTATTCACAGGGATAAAGTATCTCCGAAATTCGAATCGCCGCTTCTGATTTGCCTGAGGAATAAGCCGAATATATCCAAGTTTTGCAAGAGAATATCCAAGTACTTTATGAGAAGGAGGCCTGCCTGGAGGAGAGCTGCTCCTGGAACGAAGAATAGACTCCTGAGGTTCGCTCCTAGAATTCAATATGGACTTTAGGGAATCGTAATTTCCAAAAGTTACAATAAAGTTTCGTGGAAAGATTGGGTGATTCTTGCCTACTGGACAATTCTTCATTTCATCTGGGGTCAAATTGTCAACTGAATCGCTTATCATGTTTATTTTTACTCTGCGATGATGCTCATCTGTCCCATATATTGCAGAAAGATACCCACCATAATTCAATATTGCAAAAATATAACCATTGGATAGTGATAATACAATCTGCTCTTCGGCTGGCACCGGCACCCATTTATTTTGTGCTGCTCGCAGTCTAATGGGTTTACCGACAGGAAAACAATATTTTCGAAATTGGAACTGCAGGCTCTCATTTCTGCGGGAAATCAGCCGAACATATCCAAGTTCTTCAAGAGAATATCCAAGTACTTTAACAGAAGGATTGCTACTAGTAGGGGGTCTGGAACTGCCACAAACAGCATTATGTTGGCAATTAGGATTTCCGTCGATCTGTGAAGTACATTTTGCTTGAAGTAATAGATTTTCAGCAGAAGAAGGAAAAGAACCAGGATTACGTTCGCTGTTAGGACTCGAGGCAGACTGTGAACTACATTCTGCAATTAAAGGAAAAGATTATTTTCATTAACGCAACCTCTTCTAATGTTCTTGGCTGAATTTAATGTTTATTTAGTAAAAGAAAGCATCCTTCTGAAATTTTAAACAATTTAATGCGAGACATATATTTTTGGTCGAACGTGAGTACATAAGCGCTTTAATAACTTTATTTTAATTTTTGCAAACATTTATATACATATATATACACTAATCCCACGTTGTATTGATATGATTTTAATTTATTTAATTGCAATTTTTATCGAAATTGATAATTTTTTCTTTCTTGTGTTACAGTTTTCTATTGTAAGTAACTTCAAAGTTATTTTACACCTTGCCTGATTGAGACGTTAAGCATTTTCTGTTACTGAAGATTCTTAACTTGATCGATGTTTTAAATTTTCTGCCTCCGTGGGTTTAGAGCGCTATCTACTGTCGGCAAGTACCATTCTCTGATGATAGAACAGACTTATTTTAAGTAAGTAACTTTTTCAATTGTACCTATTGAGTGCCTTAACTGGGATACCGTAAGTTGAATTTACAAACAAAAATATGGAACAAATAACAAAAAATTATTCTTTTCCTTAAAAAAAGTGAATCCATTTTAATTGAATGCTTCAAAAAATTTTTCTCAATTTCTAAAAATTCGACTATGTGATAGAAAGTTTGTTTTCGCATTGAAAATTTAACTATTTGATTAAAAATTTTGAAATTATTTTTTAAACTGTTTGTTGGGGGTCTTGAAGAAAAAAAGTAAAAATTATTTTTACAAAATTTCCGACAAAAATTTTAAAATTATAAATAATAAAACATCAAAATTCATGGATCGTGGATTCACCCGAGGGAGAAATGATTGCGTAAGTTAGCGATCGATCGCTCTCATGAGATCTGTTGGAGATTATTTTACATTTATAGCAAGGTCTCCAACGTTAAATGAAGTGCAATGTCGTTACAGTCATTAAACACATTTAAACTAATATTTAAAAAATGTTGCGGTTACAACATAAATCCATCTCCGATAAATTGAAAAAAAATTGTGATCCAGCTTTGCAGTTTCTTACACAGATTCACTTTGTAAAATTGTTTATCAATTTGAAACTGTTTCCATTTGATAAAAATTATATAATTTAAATTATATGGAGTGTTATTTAGAGTGTGATATTTTTTAACTTAAACTTTCTGATTATAAGAGAACTTTTCCGGCGGATTTTTAAAAAAGACGAAAAGTTCTGTAAAAATCAAAAAGAGAAAGCTAAACATAAGTAACTATATTAAAAGATATATGTGTTATCCATGCATAAACACCTATATCAGTATTTAAAAAAAAACTTTAAAGAAATGTGAATAATTTTTTGATAATGCACTTTATTATTTTCTTAAATTTAAATATATAATAATAATTCTTGTGTGTTTGTGGTTTAGATATATCATAAAATATTTTATTTTTAATATTATTAGCATAATTAAACTTTTAATTATTTTAAAAATAAACCTTTAATTGTACGGTTGTAAATTATCATAAATTGTAATGTTGCCATTTTAAGTTGAAATTTGTTAAATTATAAATATTCTAATTTTTTTTTAAGTAGCTGTTTGATAAAATTTCATAAAATATTTAATAATTATAAAAATTTTGGAGTAAATACAATATTTAAAAGCTTGTGAATTATCACAAAGTATCACAGATAATTAGCTTTACTAGAACTAAGCCACAATTCCTCGATCGGAGCAGAGACGAAACGCGTCACTCCTCGGTGAAGCTCTTGGAAGAAGAAGAGTTGGTACGGATCCCGGGATCAATATATAAAGTGCATTGGTTCCACGCTATCCCCACTTATTGACGGATGGCGCGCGCAAACAATCTAATGTTCGAATGATTTCGTGACTCATCCCTTAGCTCTATCTGGTTCTCTACTTTTGCCACAGAGGCCTGTCAATAACAATATTCGCCCGTACCTTTGTGATTTTAATTTTAATTATGAAAATAAAACGGGGCGTCTCATGTTGAAAATAATATTTCTTATTATTGCATATCATGTTTTTAGTTCGAGTCGTAGGATCCGACCTTAGGTGCCGCTATTTATGATCATAGGTATCACAGAACATGAAACTGTGAATCAGTTCTGACCTGGACATTAGGGCGCCAGAGTTTCGAAAACATTGTATTTATTAACGTTTCTTTTTAAACATAATTGCACTCTTCATATTTAATATTTAATTATTATTAACATCCAGGTTTGCTTTATGCTGAAATAAATTAAAGAATCAATTTATCCTAGGATACATTTTTCCAAAAAAGCATCTAATACTTAACAGCGACAAATCTTGCAAGCAACATAATTACTTTAGTTACCGTTTTTTAATAATATTTATTTTGAGGTATTGTTTTATTTACTTTGCACGTAACATTATAAAGCTATTTTATTGACAAAGGACACGCAACAAATGTTACCATACCTTGAGAAATTAAATTCCTGGTTTTTACAGAATAAATATATGATTTGCTACATTGTTAAAAATGTTTGGAAAATTCTGACACATTTAAGATACTGAAGTATTTAAAATTTACGAAATTAGGTTGCTGAACACAAATTTAGTAACTTTTATAGTAAATTTACTGAATTTTTATTTAACTTCAGAAACGGTTTTTAGCTAACCACAATTTTTTTTAATCAGGGAATTTTATTAGTGTGACGTCCTGTCACTTTTGCAACCTACAATTAAATCAATAGTTACCTCCAATGTAAATTGTGCCTCATCCAAATAAACGCTAAAAATTTGTCAAAATAGTTCAGTCGTGTTAATTCCGTTAAGCCGTCTCCGCGACAGTCAGTCGTCTTCAATCAGTTCAGTCGTGTTAATTCCGTTAAGCCGTCTCCGCGATACTTTAGTCCAGCTCAATTCAGCTCAGTCGTCGCCGCGATAGTTCAATGCCAATCCAGTAATTTTTCTGTTGAAATTCTTGTCAGTTCTCGGAAATCACCCATAAAGGAATATGTGTCATGTAACCGTTAATTATTGAGTGTTGTGTCTAAATTACCCATAAAGGAATATGTGTCTTGTATAGTGAAATCTCAGTCAGCGTTAATTACTGAGTGTTGTGTCCAAATTACCCATAAAGGAATATGTGTCAGAGTGTTGTGACAAATTAATTTACGAAACAATTCAGTTCCAATAAGGAGGCTAAACGACCTTTTGGAAGGGGCGGACAACTTGATCTATCAGGCTAAAGGACCAATTGACAATTCATTGAAGGATCTTTCGGCAAGCATTCACCAAAACTATCAGGTGGCCAGGTCTTATCACCACAAGGTTCAAGAGATTCCTTGGGACTTGGAGCACGAGGCATCACAACAGATAAAAACAAGTAATAATCGCCATTTAATTTCTCCACTTCCTTTTCTTTTCTCCTTGCTGTAATTTATTTTTCCATCCTTCATTTTTATTTAGGCATCCTTTTCACTGGGAAATTCGGAGCTCACAACCCAACCTTAATGATGTAAATTTCTGCAACCACTGAATGTGTAACTTAAGAAATAAATTACTGAATTTAATTTAATAGCATAAATACGTAATTTATTAAACTCTCTACCTCTCTCTCAGTTTTGCCTCAACTCCCTGTATCAGCCTAACCGGAATAATCAATTATTATGATTATTCCGACGTGGATTGATCAAAAAAAGAGGATACCATTCATAATAATTGGGTAAGTGGCGTAAATTTAATATTATTAATCTCAGACGTCACATTAGTTAGGGAAATGTCAGGGAAAATGAAAAAATTGGTTAGTCGGAAATTAGGTAGAATTAAAAATAAAGTTTGGCGGTAATTTGTTCAAAAATTCATCGATTTTGTTGAATAGAGATTTTTTTGGTTAAAAATTAAATTTTTGTGTCGAAACTTCGTCCTTTTAGCTTACAAATTTAAATTGTTTCATAGATAATTGACTTATTTTTTAAATCTCATATTTTGATGCTAAAAGTTTAAACTAAAGTCTTGTTTGGTTGAAAAGTCATCTATTTTGATAGAAATGGCATCTTTCTTCGATAAAAATGCAACGGTGTCTTTTAAACTTCAAGAATTTTGTTTAAAAATCTTTTTTTTTTTCTTTGTTAACAATTTATCTATTTTAGTAGAAATGCTACCTTTCTTCAAAAAAAAATGGAACTGTTTGTATACAAATTCAACCATTTTTTCTAAAAAATATCATTTTCGCATAACATTTACTTCTTCTTTTTCAAATCTTATATTTGAATGTTAAAATGTCAAAATAAAGTCTTTTTCGGATAAAAATTAAATTACTTTTCAGTAGAAATTTAATCTTTCTTCGAAAAAATGTTACTGTTTGCTTGAAAGTTAATCTTTTCGCTGTTTAAACATTTAACTTTTATTTTAAAAATTTTGCTTAAACTACTTTGTTGAAAAATAATTTTTTGTGTAACATCGATATTTTATTTAAAAATTAATTTCTTCGGTTGAAGGTTCAACTATTCATTATTATTATCTATAAAAAATAAAATAACATTGTGCATAAATTTTGTGAGAACATTTTTTTCTAAACATTTAATGTCTAGAGACATTATTAGTGTAGTAATTTATTTTAATATAAATTTTAAGTATGTATTTGCCTTAGCAATAAAAATTATAGTAAGACTATATAAGAGCTATATAAGACTTATATAATATACTCAATTAATCAAATGCAGAAAAAACTTCTTATCATAAAAGATGGCTTTTGACTATATACTTGATACAATGAATGTCAATGAACTCATATTTTCTTGATATTCATATTCTCACGACAAATATAGATTACATGTTGTATTCTAAAATGAATCAACAGAAAAAATGTATGAACCTCCTGTAATTTTCAATTACAGTCACTGAAAATTTCTAAACTGTAACAGGATTTTATAAAATACGTCACTGGAGTTTTATGCAGTTATCGTTGCTGAAATTTCAGTTAGAGTTTAGAAAAATTTAAAAATGGTTTCTGCATAAAGCTTTAATTAAGCGTTTCTGAAGATTACTACAAAAAATTCTAACTGTGTATAATATGAATATAAGCTGGAAATGGGGAGTCCTGGCTCGCTTTCCATGCCTGAGAAATAGTCGTATTCACGAATATATCATATAAAATATAATAAGAACTATAGATAAGCATATAATATTATTATATTTACCAGTAGAATTAACGATGAGCGCCAAAGTGAGAACGAAAGTATAGACCACCCTCATTTTCGCAAGATAGGGATAAAACTGGATAATGTTTCAGGCAATAATTTTGTTAGCAAGTGTATCTTGGAAATATTTCTTATCGCACATGTATGTGAGGTACGAAGTCATTACTGATAAGATCGTGCTTTGCAGATAACAGTTTTATTAAAAAAATTTGATGATATTCACTTGAAGCCCGTAATGTGGAAAGTAATAATGAATATGATTTGGAAAAATAATTCAATTATTCATTTATTTAAACAAGGTTTTTCTCAAACCAACGGAAAATGAACCAAGAAAAATTCTGCTAAAAACCGTTTATTTAAGTTACCCGGCTTACCGCCAGTCGTCACTACTGATATTTTCTTGTTACGTAGATCGTATATAGGTATAATAAATTTTTTTTATTTCCAGTGTTAGGTTTGAAAGCAGATTTAAGATGTACCTCGTACTTTGGGTTCTCATGTTATATCTGATTGCCCTGTACATACATTTTTTTCTAACCTCACTCAAGATTTATTATTATAATAGATTTGATGCTTTCACGATGATTCATTATAATGAAAGAGATATTTTGCGTTTCAATCGTGTACAAAACTACGAATTTTGCCGACGTTTTGTGAACATTGCAGTTGACTTCTATAGGGCTGACCTGACACTGAGGTATCAGGTTATGTTCTTCTTATGTATACTCTCTACGATGCCTGTGATTGCCCCGTGCGCCCCACCATGGAGACAAAATATAATCTTGGACTTGTAATTGCCAGGGGGCTCTAGAGCCTACTTTGGATTATTGTTATAAATTTCACAACAATCATTTATTTGCTCAACCAAATATACCGATGTTATTTAAGGAAATTAATTTTAAAAAACTGTAAGAAAACTATTGAATTTTTAACTTACAACTATGGTTCTTAATAAAATGAATGAATCATGTCGCTCGAATTCTATTCTGGACTAAATACACATGTTTTTAAAACATCGGGGCAAAGTCGTTTTTTTATGAAAAATGTTTCATGTAGAGAATTGAAATTAGCGTGTAGTATTTTTTTCAATCTTTCACGTTAAAATGAGAATTTGAGTTTTTTCAGTCTATGAAGTTAATAGTAATCTTTAATACATCCGATTCATTCTAATCCAACTCTCTCAAACCCAATTCATTCCAATGTATTCAAACCAAATCCACTCCAATTATTCCCAATTAAATATAATTCGTCCCAGTTCAGCCTAATTAAATAATATCCATGTTGATAAACTACTTTTTAGTCTAATCCTATTTATTCCAATCTGATGCAAACCAATCTGCTTTACTCCAATTGAATCCAATCCCCTTTAATCCCATTTACTCCTATCCAATACAACCCAATCCACTTCAATTAAATGAAATCTAATCCAATTCAATCCAATCTAGTCCTATCCACTTTGGTCCAATCCAATATAAATCCAATAATGTAAGTACTTATTTTGTCCTTATTTAACAGTTATCAAAGCTTGTTATTTTAATATTATTTTCAGGTCCCACGTAAGATTAACCTACTTGAGCCTCAATTAGACTGACACTGACAGGTCACCTACCTCGTTCTTAGTATGAGAGAAAAGATTTCGGAGGCATCCCACCTATTCTTAAAGAAATCGACTGCTGAGTTATTTCTAATCTACTTCAAACATCAAACATCAGAGCAAACAGAGACGCTGGTTATTAACTCCAGAGAAACACACTTTATTCAAATATGGCCGCCCCAGAAACCCACGTGTTACACTGAAGCTATCCTGCGTTCATCGTCGCATGCTAGCCCTTTGCTTCTTAAAATACTCTCGCCTCACCTGGCCTATAGTCGGAATTCGAGTCGAGTCGTTTTTGGACAGTCAAATACAGTAAGTAAAGAAAAGAATACACTCGGTTTCACGCGGTCGCACCGTGTAGAACTCGAGTTTCGAGGCTGGAAACACTAAGCGAAAGCTAAAAATGTGAACCACCTACGTCCAAGACAAGAAGCAGGTTCTGCTTTGTCCTGATATTCCATCTCTAAAACGTTTGGTTATGTCTTCCTCAATTCCAATTCCGAATTTCCGGTCGAAACCGTTGCTACCGCCAAGGCAAAACCTCGAGTGACAGTTTTTGGTCTGCTCATTTTCCTTTCCGTTCTCCTTTCGCTTTATGATTAGATATAACCATTGGGCTGTAAATAATCCCATTGGTCGATAGAAAATGGACGCCGGTTGAGGTGGGGACCTGTTGGTGTTGCCTATCATGGCTAGAAGTCAAATCACTGCGCACGCCGTGTCGGTTGTCTGGTCCATGGATATTGTAGCTCCATTGAAAATCCCTACGTGGTTAACTGGGCTTATTTGGAATTGTAGGCAATGATTTACTTTATAAATATAGGTGTACAACTTTGCTTACGCGTTTTAACGATAGATGGCTGCAGCGGTAAGTTTGGATATCTGCTAACAAAACGACAGCACCACATTGGTGAATTTGTGTTTGCACCAGGAGTGTATTCTCGATCGAAGATGTCAGTTCCTAAGCCAAATTCTCGTTATTTGCGGGAAGTGTTGATTTTCTGTTTTTATTTGAACAAAATTTCGGCTGAGGCTCATCGAATGCTCTTAAGTGTTTACGGTGAGGCTGTTCTTAGTGAAAGAACGCGCCAAGAGTGGTTTTAACTCTATAAGAGTGGTGATTTTGATGTCGAGGAGCGGTACGGCGCGACGGTGGAAGAAAGAAAATTTTCGAAGATACCGTGCTGGAGGCATTACTTGCTGAAGACTCGTATCAAACTCAAGTAGAATTAGCCAAATCATTGGAAGTTACTCAACAAGCAATTTCGAAACGCCTTAAAGCCATAATAATGATTCAGAAGCATGGAAATTGGGTTCCTGACGAATTGAAGCCAAGAGACGTTGAACGCTATTTCTTTGCTTGTGAACAGCTGCTTCAAAGACAGAATCGGAAGGGGTTTTTACATGGCATCGTGACAGGCAACGGAAAATAGGTCCACTGCGACAATTCCAAGCGCAGAGAATCATGGGGAACGCCCGGACATGCCTCCACGTCAACGGCCATACCTAATATTTACGGTGACAAGGTTATGCTTTGCATTTGGTGGGACCACCTAGGTGTGATATATTATGAGCTGTAGAAACCGAGTGAAACCATCACAGGGTACCGGTATCGAACACAATTAATGCGTTCGAGCAGTGCATTGAAGTTGAAACGGCCACAGTACCGAGAGATACACGATAAAGTTATTAACCGTAGAAGCAAAGTTGTACACCTATAATATATTTTCCGCTCGTTATATACACACCTCGATTTAGTAGAGGATAATATTATTTCAATGAAAATTTTAAAAATCAAGGAAATCATGAAAAAGTCGAGTAAAGAGGGCGCTTTTTATTTCCCCCCAATCATTTACTGCAACCCTTATAATAAATTTAACGGCTTCTTTCGTTAGGATATATATTCTAAATTTATTATATAGTTATATCCAACTTCAATAATATAATCAAAAAATTTTCAGTAATTTTTAATTTTCGAAAATGTCTTCCTTGCTTAAATCTTTAAGAGATCTGAGAAAACCTTAAAAATAAACTTTAACACTTTGCCTGAAATGGCTAAAATTCGTTCCTCCATGTATTTTACATATCTAATCAGCGATGTCAATCGGAAATCAATTCAACACCTAATGTGAAGTTGATGGCCCTATGTCAAATTTGATTCAGTCGGTTTTTAAAACAAATCCCCACGTTTAAGACAAACTGAGTCAGAAAAAAACATTTTCACGAAGATTGTCTTTCCGTCTGTCTTTCATCTTTAGTGAAGATTTGGGGACATTTGCATTATTTAGAAAGTCGAAGAGTCAATCTTTCACAATTCTTTTCAATAAAATGGAAATCATCGCAGCGATAGGATTTTAAAAATTAAAAAAACAAACGAAAATGGAAATTTTGAGTCAAACAAAGCAGGATATGCAAAGTCGAGAAAAGAAAAATGCTCCATGATTATTATAACAATTTCTTGATTGTGCTTGAAAGATGAAAGATTCAAATTATGATACCATAAAATATAATATAAAATGAAAAATCCATTTTGCAGTAAAACTGTGGAAGATGCGAACCAAGATAATTGTAAAAAGATAATGTATTTGAAGTTCATTTTTATATCGGACGTACAGTTTTTATTTTATTCGTGAAAATTAATTATTGAAAATTAATAATTAATATAAAAAATTTCATTTTGAAGAAACGATACATGCTCCGAAAAAAATAAAGACAAAAATAAAATGACGCAAGGTAAAAAGAAAAATCTACGTATTTGCATGTAATCGTTCTTTGCAAAAACGCGTAGATTACGTTTTAATCGTAAAAAGTGAAAAGAAAAAAATAATATTCATTTTTGGGACACGAGACAAAATTTGGAAAATTCTTTAAAATATAATTAAAATTTTTCCAATCTCTTCAAATCCTTGCATCACTGGAAATGTTTTCAAATTTCTGAAATCCTAAAAAATCATAAATATTCTTGTTTAATCATTTTGAATATGTTACAATTATTAAAAAAATAAAAAAGGTTAAAGAAAAATGATAAAGCAACCAAACAAATCCAAATTTAATTACTAAAATCATAAGGAAGGAAGAAATAAAAACAGACAAGTTTCGGGATTTGTTTAGTTGCCTTCTAATTTTTCTTTTCTTTTTTTTATTTATGTCCAGAGATCTCTTGCTTTTAAGAAAGAGTCTTTTTTAAATTAATAAAAAAGGCTCACTTTACCTCAGTTTTTTATGTTTTCTCCTTGGATTCTTCATTTAATTTCCAATGATTCTAAAAAAACCTTCCAAAACCTTTTTATAATCTACGATAC
The DNA here is from genome assembly GCA_010014905.2 of Druon quercuslanigerum. Classification (NCBI taxonomy): domain Eukaryota; kingdom Metazoa; phylum Arthropoda; class Insecta; order Hymenoptera; family Cynipidae; genus Druon; species Druon quercuslanigerum. The sequence goes on from JAAAKG020191697.1 coordinate 22,237, forward strand.
ATTTGTGATCAAAGAAAGTAATTTTATTTTGTTTATGACCAATAGTATTACAATGCAACAATTCAAAAATCCCTTGCATATATAAATTGTAAATTCGGTAAGAACTTTTTCCAGAAAAACAGAATCTAATATTTATAAGAAATTGCGTTAGATAAATTCTTCTACTGAAAGTCACTTTCTTAATTTACTTTGTATATCTCATACCTGTGAAACTGTGAGTCAAATTTGCCTAGAAAAATATTGAACAAGTACCACCAAATTATTATTTTCCTTACAAAGAAGTTAATTGCTGATTTTTCTGTTTATAGGTATCACAGAACATGAAAGTGTAAATCAATTCTGACCTGGACTTCCCGATGCCACATTTTCAAACACATTGAGTATCTACAGTTTATCCACATCTATACTTTTCTATCCGTTGGACAATCTTAAATTTCGTCTACCTTTTTTAATCCCTATTTTGTTGTTCAAGTAAATCCATTTCGATCTTTTCTGAAATATAAGATAGCCCTATCTTCTTGAATGCTAGTCGTTCTATCCAAACAAATCCTCTGCTTACCCACGTCTATCTTTAGCGAGGCGCGCGTTACTTGACGTAAATCTCTGGCTTAGTACCAGTCGGGTCCCGTAGGTGGCTGACTGTAAAGATGAAATACAAGTGAAATCATTTTCACCGCCTATAACTGAAGGGCCAGCAGACGCCTTTGAAAAGTTCGAATTTCGACTAGTAAGTCGTAAAGCTAGGAAAATTTATTGTTAGGTATATAAATCCTTGCTGGTTTAATACTTTTTTGCGGATGTTTGAAATTCGACACATATATATTTTTTATCGAAATGGATGAGAACAGATAAAAAAGATAGGCTCACTCGACCATAAGGGATAGACTCAGTGAATGATAAATATAGACAGTTGTGAACACCATGGACAGAAAAAGATAGAGAATTGTGAGTGTAAGGGATAGAGTCAGAAATACAAAGAGATAAATCTCAGCAGATGCAACGGATATGGCGTGGACAGAAAGGAGGTTAGTATTGAAAAAGACTTACTCACATCCAAAATCTTCAATTATCCATTTTTAAATTAATTGATGATTTGACAGTAAAACAGAACCTCTGAAAAATGCAACACTGCAAAAACACAAATGCCATCAAATCAATCACTGGATCAGTTGATTTAGATTTTAGGCTAGTTACGTAGCAACCGCCGGCTGCACTTTAGCATGCGTGACGGCTCTTTTTAGTACTGTTTTGCGTTGTATTTTTTGTTTGAATCAGATAAATATTTTTATGAATTCGAATAAACAGGTTGTAAACAAATTCATTGTTTAATAAAGGTCGATTTTTTGTTTAAATCAAACAAATTGTACTAAAGAAATTATTTGTTTAGATCAATAAGGCAAATACTTTCAATTCCTTAAAATTAAATAAATTTTTTTTTAATTGAAGCAAAAACTTCGTTCCATTTAATTATATTAATTCAAACAAAAATTGTTGTTTGATTCAAACAAACATTTTTCTGAGTGTGTAGTCTCATTAAAAGTCTACACTGCCGAGCTGCTATAGAAGCCGTTTCAAAGGAACACTTTAGAAAATAGTTTTTTGTCAAAACCCTTAAAAATTTAATATTTGAGGATTAGATCATTGAAAATTTAGAGGAATCGATAAAGAAAAAATTAAATAATTAGGAATTTCAAACTTTTGCATTTGAAAAGTTATAAATTCCAAGCGATCAAATTTGACAATTTAATATTGAAAAGTAAATTGAGTCTTTCAAAGTCAAAACATCTGCAATTCTAGAATTTCAAATTGCTATGTAAATGCGGAACTTAAAAATTATTTTGACTCAAGTGAAAGTTAAAGTAAGTAATTAACAGCTATGTTGCTGTAATATGATTTGATTTTTTGAAATTGTTTTAATATGGAATTTTAGAATATTCAATAGTGAAATAGTCCTTAATGTTAAATCATAATTTGAATTTGAAACTACAACATTGTGAAATTAAAATTTTAAGACCTCCTAGAAATAATGTAAAAATTAATTTAAGAACAAAATTTAGTTTCAAGGCCACATATTTAATTGTTTTAGCATAGCGCATTCGAAACCATAATTTTAATTTAAAATTATGGAAATTTTAAAGATGATAAATGAACACCCAACATTCTATGCTTTTTAGTTAGCATTTAAAAAAAATACAGAACGCACGAAATAATTAGTACGGAAAATCTTTGGGCATAATATTTCGCTCCCGACCTTATATCGATTTTTAAGGTATGTTAAGCTGGCACAACACTATTGAGGTATCGAGATGAAACCTTTTTCATAATTTAGGGCTCATTTAGGG
>JAAAKG020191708.1:0-24576 GCA_010014905.2 Druon quercuslanigerum
TTATATCTGATTTTTGACACGACAACTACCTTAAGAAAATGTTTTTTAAACATTATTTTAAAGCCTTTTATAATTCATAAAAAGCTTTTAATTTATTTAATATCTTTTTAAATATTTAATTAATTTAGAATCTTTTCAAAACTTTTAAAATTACTCAAATTTTTCTCTACAAATAATAAGAAGAATTTTCTAAAAAATTGTAGGAAAAATTCGATTCATATTAAAAGATATTTAGAAGTTCTGAAAAATTTCAAAAATAATTTTAAATTTAAAAAAATTTTAAACAACTGTAAGATTTGTCAAAATTTAAAAATTATTTTAAATGAAAGTAATTTAACTTCTAGTTTAAGCAATATTTAGTTAGAGAAAATTTGTGATTAAAAATTTTTTAATGTTGCTGGCTTAAAATTGCCTAAAATAATATAATTTCGAAAATTTTAAAGATCCATTATCGATTTTTGAATTTGGAAGAGTGAAAATGATGAAGTGGATTTTTATTTTGCGAACTGAATCTAAATATTTGAAATCTATCATTTATAAAAGTGGAAAATTCTAAATTCTTCTGTTTATTTGTATTTTATTTAAAATTGTAAATTATTGAGCATTTGAATATAGCATTTTTCAATTTAAAAACTCTTAAACTTCAATTTTAAATAATTTAATATTCAAGATTTCAAGAAGAGTGATTGAATTTGTAGTTCATTTTTTATTATTTCCAATGGAAAACTGTTTAGCTTTAGAACTGAATTTTTTTTAATTTTATTGACTGTGAAACATTTTTATAAACCGGGAAAAAACAGGGAATTTTTTTCTACGGTTAAAATGGGCACTTTTATTTTAATAAATAACTCATGATTTAATCACTACTTATTTCCTGTTTATACCTATTTTTGAAATATCTTGATTTTTTGGAAATAATTCAGGATATTTTTTAAGAAATCCGCAAAGTTCTTTTTTTCAAAAATTTCGATAATTTTCAAAGATTTTTTAAAAAGAGTTTAGGGCATTTTAAAAAGTTCTGAGGCATTTTCAAGAGCTTTTAATTGGAAATCTTTCAGGGAATTTATTATTTGTTTCGTTTTAATTTGAAAGTAGTTCAAAGCATTTTGAAATATTTTGATAAAGAATTTTCTAGATTGACTTTTTATGAATTTTATCGATTTTATCTTATTTCCCTTAAATTTTTCTAAAATCGCCAAATAAATTTTTATTAGTCACTTTTTTAAGTTAGAAATTAGCGGGGTTTTTAATATTTAAAATTAGTTTTTGGAATTTAGCCTTCACTCTTAATTCATTCGAATTCTTCTAAATTTACTCAATTTTACTTATTTCTTGAATTCTTAGGCATTTCATCAAATTCTATTGAATTCCCTGGAATTTTTCTAAGCTCATTTCAAATTTTCTGAATTCAATCGAGTTTTTTAAAAATATTTTCAAAATGATTTAAAATTCATTTGATTTTTTTTTATTTAAACAATGCAATTTTTTTGATTTAAATAATCATTTCCAATTTGTTTGAATTCTTTTGAAGTCAACTTGAATTGTTTTGAAGGCTTATGAATTAATCCTGAATTTGTTAGCCTCTCTAATCCCGAAAAAAGTACCTTTTGGTCCCAATATTTATTTTATTTCATAGAGACTACTGTGAGGCTTAAAATTGAATAATGCACGATTTTATTAAGTAATTAAATTTTTTTTGTAGAATTGTTTTGTTTAAAAAACTATTAATAGAATAATAGTGTAATGCGAATAGAAGAGGGCGTATGTGCAGTTTCAAGTAGTCAAAAAGTTCTGGGTTTCAAAATATTTTTAATAAATCTAACCCGATAACAAAGTCCTTTATGAATTTCATTATATTTTATATTTAAAAAGGTGAGAAATAATTTGAGCGAACTGCAAATACGTCTCTTTGATTTTCACGGAACAGTGCTCTAAATAAATAAAAAAATAATCTGTGTTTGGTTAGGAAAAAATTGCACAACAAATATCGGCATTTGAATCTTGAAATATGTTTACTACATGATCTTTTATAACAAAAAAAGACTTTTCTACAAATAAAATATGACTTTTTAACAAAATACTTGATTTTTTCAACAAATTAGTTGATTTTTCTAAGAAAAATATACAATTTTGTACCAAAAATGAAGAATTTTCAACAAGAAAGTGAAATAGTTAATATTTCAATCAAAAAGATGAAACTTGATCTAAAAATAAAATGAATTTTTAATCCAAAAGAGGAATTTTCAACAAGTCAAGATTTTTTAGGTTATAAAAGAAATTTTCTACAAATAATAAATGTTCAATTATTATTTATACATAAAAATTGAACCACTTGAAAAAAAAACAATTTTTAAATTTTCGAAATTTTAACAATTCAAATCTTTCTATGTCAAACAATTCGTTTTAAATTGTTTTCTTTTAAATATTTGGTTGGGATTTACTCGTCTTAAATGAACAACAAAATATTGTTAAATATTAAATAATTATTCTCTTTCTTAAATAAAAAATTTCAAACTGAATAGGAGAAAATTGAATTCCAACTCTAATGTTAAAAAATTTTCCATTTGAAGTAATAGAAAAAATACAAATAGGTAATTTTCACGTAAAAAATGAAAATTATTAACAATTTTTAATTAAACAATTATAAATAAAATGCATTTAAACTACAAAATTTAGATTTTGTAACTTTAAAAAATTAATGGTTTAAAAGATTCAGATTCAATTCTAAATATATAAATTCACGTTATCATTTTCAATACTCCAAATTAAAAAATCAATGAACTTTAAATTTTTTAATATTATATTATTTTAAACAATTTTAAGCTAGAAAATTTATAAATTGAAAAAATAATTTTTTAAACTAAACACTTGTTACATTAGAATTTAAATTATTATAATCAGATGATTTCAAAGTCTTAAACATTCCATAAGTTATTTTAAATTGATTCAACTTTAAAATTATTATTACTATTACAAAATTTCTTATAATCTTCCAGATTCTTTTTTAACAATTTTGAAAATCTTTTGAAAGTCTTTTTGAATATTCTTTGAAAATAATATTCCGAAATGAAAGTTATTGTTAATTTTCCTAGAAAATTTAAAAAAATCTATTCTTTTCAAGCCTTTCACAATTCTTAAACAGTTTCTGACTTTTTTAAATCCGCAGAAACCTACCTTTTGTTTTAAATTCCAGTTTTAAATTAATTTTCAAACTTTTCAAAACTTTTAAATACCTCTGAAAATTACTCGTATTTTTTCAATTGCTATTTAAACACCATAATGCAACAATTTGAGTAACAAATTAAAAATTTCAAAAAAGATAAAAATTGTAAGGCAAATTTAAAAATTTAAATGCAAATTTACAAAATTGTTCAAAAAAAAAAATAATCTGGAGGATTCTAAGATTATTTTTTAACTTTGCATAGATTTTTTTTATAATTGTATAATAAATAAATAAATAAATTATAAACCAATCATTATTAATATTCATAAATTATTATAATTTTATAATTATTTTAAATAATTAAAAATTTAAAAGGTTTTCGAAATGTTTGAAAAAGAATTTCCAAGATTTTAAGGCCGTTTTTTTAAATTTTTAATAAATTTTTTTTATAAATCATTTGTAACCTTCCTAAAGAATAGGAAGGTTCAGATGATTTTTTGTTTTTATCAGTTGAATCTATTGAAAAAGAAAATATTCGAAATAAAAAATTCATAAATTGGAAATTTTCAGAATAATAAAATTCTTGTCAGTTTTTGATTTACGGAATAATAAAAGTAGTTATAGATTTTGAAACTTTTAAGTGTCCTGAATATTTTCTGAAATGACCCGAACTTTTTCTAAAATTGTTATAAAATTCTGTAGGACAAAAAAGTTGCTTTTAAAATTAAAAAATTTTTTTTGACATCCGAAATCTTGAAAAATCTAGTAAAATTTGGATAAAAATCTTAGGAATATTTTATTTAATTAACCTCAAAAACAAACTGATAATAATTCTGATAATACTTTCCTCAAAACATAATTTAATCTCGAATTTAAGTGCTGAAAAATTTGATCAAATAAGTACTTATTTAAAATGAAAATTTTGAATTAAAAACTTATTTTTCCCTTAAATCGAAAAACTAATGCGATTGTTCAAATCATTTGCAAAAATTTTGAAATAAAGGTTTCATTAACCAAATTTAAAAAAATTGGATATTTTTTGTTTATATGTATTTATAATAATTCTAACTTGATCAAAAATTATTTTTTCTAAAATAATATTAGTAATGTAAAACCTTTTAGACATATTTTGTGAGCGCATGCATTGTTTGAATTAAAAGAACTTTCGTTATATGTTGAAAAAATTCGATGGAAATTTGGGGTGACTGAAAAATCCGAAAAATAAAATTTCCCGACAGAAAATTGCCGAATTATAAAATATCTGAATAAAAAAAATTACAATTTATGTATAGATATGTGTTATTGATTACAAATACAATAATGAAATTTAATTTTTGAAATTATTTTTAATGTTTAAAATTTCGAAAATTATTGTTTGAATTTAAAATAACAATAATTTGAAATAAAAATAGTTATGGCTGAAAAAATTCATTGTATTTGTAATCAAAAAAACATATTAATAAAGAATTGTAATTGTTTAAATTAGGGAATTTTGTAATTCGAATACTTTATAATTCGGGAATTTTATTATTCGAGAATTTTATTATTCGGGAATTTTATTTTTCGTGATTTTTCAGTTGTTCCGGAAATTTGTCTTTAAAATAAACTGAATAGCATGATTTTGTTAAAATTTGCAATGTTCTTTGGTATTTTGGGCAAGAAAATGTTATAGATTTTTAAAAAATATAAATGATCTGGAAGAGATCATTTATTTTAATCTAAAAATTATCTCCCTTGTAGAAACGACTGTTGCTGCAACACAGACTAATAATCTTCCAACGACAAAGCAACCAGAACCACTTTTTATCGCAGTTCCTCCAAGACCAAGTAGAGTTTTACACTCGGATGCTTATTTAAGGTAGGAATAAAAGTTTTATTTAATTATAGAATTATTAGTATAATTTCAGCATTAGAGTTTGAATTTTTAAACTTTATTGGCCCTGAAAAATGTTCGTGAGGTGGGAAAAAAAAACCGGGAAATGACAGGGAATTTTTTTTTCCTGGCATCGCCAAACAGATAGGCGGGGATTAAATGGGCATCGCCAAACAGATAGGCGGGGATTAAATGGGCATCGCCAAACAGATAGGCGGGGATTAAATGGGCATCGCCCAAACAGATATATAGGGATCAAATGGGCATCGCCCAAATAGATATAGAGGGATCAAATAGGCATCGCCCAAACAGTTAGGATGATATCAAATAGGTATCGACTTAAGAGATACTTTAAATTAAATAGGCATCGCTCAAACAGATAGGTTGATATCAAATGGATATCGAATTAATAGATAGACTGAAAACTAAATAGGCATCGCCCAAACATGTATATAGGGAATTAATGGTCATCGCCAAAACAGATATAGAGAAATCCAATAGGCATCGCCCAAACAGATATAGAGGGATCAAATGGGCATCGCCCAAACAGGTAGGCTGATATCAAATTGGATATCGGCTTAATAGATAGACGGGGATCGGGAATCGCCCGAGGAAATACAGAGAAATAGAGAAACCTGAAATAAGCTCTTGTTCTTTTTCCAGGTATATCGAGGGCCTGAATGTCGAGAATCGTTACATATCAAACTGGGACAAGCAGATGAGTGCGACCCAAGAAAACACGCAGATACCGGAAATAACGAAATTGCCCGGCGAATGGTTGGGCAATGGGGTTGGCAATCATGGAAACGTAGTGAACGCCTTGTGGACTCTGAGGAACATGATGATGCGCGATGTCTTGGCGATCAATAAAACTTTGTAGTTGACAAGAAAACTGCTGGGAGGAGTGGTTGCGCACTTTTTTTCTAGACGGAAATGTTCGCGCGCGCGCGCGCGCGCTCGCTCGTGCGTGTTCGCGGATAAGACTGATGTGTGTGTATTTATATTTTATAGTATTTTAGAAACTGCGCGCCTTCACGAAGGGCGCGATTTTTCTTCTGCTTTTTTTTCTTCTATTTTTCAAGAAGAAAGAGATCTTTTTCTATTGCACATAGAAGCAGAGATGGGCCCGCGGGCGAAGTTGATAGTTTTATCAATTTAATGTAAATGTACATCGAAACTGCTAAATACATGCCACATGTAAATTATATTCTCTCAATATGAGATATATTATTCAGGAAGAAAAAAGAGATATTACTACTCTTTGTATTGCTACAATTAATTTTCTGCTCTCACATTTAATTCTATTGGTTTTTGTTCCTTTTTATCTAATTACTTCTCTTTTTTCAATGATAAATCGCGCAAAAGTTTTTCTTTTAATGAGTTGTATTTTTTGTTCTGCTTTTCTTGAAATAACTTGATTTTTATTGGACTCGGCATATTTTAATGTTGTGCACAGATCGAATTGCATTTTTGATTTATTTTTTTCTTCTCTAATTCTTCTTCTAAGAGGATTAAATTTATTTGGAAATTTTGCTCGCCGTGTAAGATAGATTTATTGTGCGTGGGTGTTTTAGAGTGTTTTAAGTGTTCTTGGCTTCATTTGTAATTGGTTTATTTGAGAGAGAAAAAAGAAACTTGGAAAGTTTTACGGAATATGTAGTTAGCAATAATTTCTTTCTATTTTAAATACAAATTTATAATATTGCAAGATATAGAGTGGTTTTTTAAAAGTCTGTAACCCGTCCACCTTGCTGCCAGTCTCCCCATTTCGTTGGCTGTTTTTCGCTGTTTGGAATTAGTTCCCCGCTTTTCGGATCAGTTTTGACCAGGATTAAGTCGACGAAACGCATACTGTGCTGCTCCATTTCTGTCAATAAAAAAAAAACGAGAGAGATATTAAATTAGTAACCCGCGTATGGTATTCATTATTTTAGTTCGAAATATCAACCATTACGTTCTTTTAACCAAAAAGAAGAAATTTTTAACCAGAAAGAAAAAAATTTTATCCGAAAATAGAAAGAATTTTCAACCATAAAACAGTAATTTTCAACAAATAATGAAATACTTCCATTTTCAACTGAAGAATTAATTTTTTTTAGTTTTAAATACGTTTTTTCGTACAATTCAACTGTTTTTTTTTATTTGATATTTAAAAAGAATATTGTGGAAATATCAGCCATTACGTTTTTCGATCAAATTTATATATTTTTTTTTCTTGAAAATTTAATTACTCTATTCTTGTTTAAAAAGTTCTCTTTTTTAGGTGACAAGTTAACTATTTTGTTCAAAATTCCTTCTGTTTTTGTTATTGACACTTTATTTTTTTTATATTTAAAAATTTAATTATTTTGTTGAAAATTTCTCTTTTTTTCTAATTAAAAATGTTAACTACTTTGTTGAAAATTCCTTCTTTTTTTAGTTAAAAATTTCTCCTTTTTAGTTGAGAATTCAGCTATTTGAATTTAACTGAAAATTTAACTACTCTAGATTTAGTGGACAATAATTTTTTTTATTTTAAAATACGTTTTCGGTCGAGTTCCACTGTTTTTTATTTTAAATTAAAAACGAAAAATATTGTGGAAATATAAATGACTACGTTTTTAGAATAAATTAAATTTTTTTATTGAAAATTTTGGTTCAAAATTTCTCTTTTTTAGCTGACAATTTCTTCTTTTTTTTGTTAAAATGTATCAGTTTTATTTGAAATTTCAACTACTTGATTTAAAGTTTAACTATTTTGTTAAAAAATGAAATTTATTGTTTGTAAATCAATTCTTGCAATAAAAAATTTAACTATTCCAATTTTGTTAGGAAAATCATTTTTTTAGTTGAAAATAAGTTTTTTGTTCGAATTCAGCTGTTTTTCATTTGAAATTAACAAAAAAATATTTTGTGGAAATATTAACCATTACGTTCTTCGATGAAACTTAATTTTGTTGTTATTGAAAAGTGCACTATTCCATTTTTCTTTCATAAGTTTTTTTGTGACAATTTAACTATTTTGTAGAAAGTTCCTTCTTTTTTTTTTTGAAAATTTATCTTTTTTTTAGATAAAATCTTATTTTTTTAAAATTCTTTTTTTCTTGTTGACAATCAACTATTTCTATGAAAATTCGTTCTTTTTTTGGTTGCAAATTAACCTTTTTTTAACTGAAATTTTTTTATTTAAGTTTTTGTAGACAATTGATCTATTTTAGTTGAAAATTCCTTGTTTTTTGTAGTAATTTCTCATTTTTAGTTGAAAATTCAACTATTTAGTTTAAAATTTGAACGGTTTTGTTAAAACATGAATGTTTTTGGTTAAAAAATAACTTTTTTTACTGAAAATGTAACTATTCCAGTTTCGGTAGACAATTTTTTATTTTTTATTTGAAAATACTTTTTCTGTTCGAATTTAACGTTTTTTTATTTAAAATTTGAAATTTAACAAATCAACTATTTTGATGAAACTTTCTTCTTATTTTTGGTTTTAAAGTAAATTTGTTAACTGAAAATTTTAATATTTTAGTATTAGTAGACAACTTTTTGGTTGAATTCTACCGTTTTTCATCTGTAATTAAAAAAAAAGTTGGAATATCAACTATAACTTTGTTTTTTTAAATATTCCATTTGTTCAAAAATTTTCTGTTTTAGTTGAAAACTCATTTCTTTAGCACAAAATTACCTTTTTAACTTAAATTATAACCATTCCAGTTTTGATTAAAAATTATTTTTTTTAGTTGAAAGTACGGTTTTTGGCCGAATTTCACTGTTAATTGATGAATTTTTTTTTTAATTCACAACTTCATTTTTGGTTCAAAAAAATTCTTTCTTTGGGCGAAAATTGAACTATTTTGTTAAAAATTGCTTTTCTTGATGTTGTTAATTTATCTTGTTTTCAGTGAAGAATTTAACTATCTTGATGAAAATTCGTTCTTTTTTGGCTGCAAGCTTTTTTTATGTGAAAATTTTAATATCTCATTTTTAGTAGACAACTGATCTTTTTTGGTTAAATTAAACTGTTTTTGAACTAAAAATTTGAAAAAATTGTCACTTCAACCAAAAAAATCCATCTTTAAAAAACTATTTAAACATTGAACAATTTTTGACTAAAAAAGAAGAATTTTGAACCAAAAAGAGAATAGTGTAATTTTCAACTACAAAAAAATTAGTTTTCCACAAAAAATATAATACATAGTTCATATTTCTATAAAAATACTTTTTTATTTTAATAAAAAAATCAGTTAAATTCAACGAAGAAGTACGAATTTTCAACTAAAAAAAATTAATTTGCTACCAAAAATAGATTAATTAAATGTTCCATTAAAAAAGTTAATTTAAGAAAATTAAGTTTAATCAAAATAGTTATATTTATACAAAGGAGTTTAGTGTTTAACTAAAAAGGAGAAATTTTTAACCAAAAAAATAAGTAGTTCTAAAAAAAATGGTTAACTCGCCAACTAAAATAGAAATTTTGAATCAAAATACGAATAATGAAACTTTCCAATTTTCAAGCAAAAAAATTAAATTACGTTGAAAAACTTAATGGCTGATATTTTCACTTTTTTTTTAATTTCAGATAAATGTATGTAATAATGTTTCCATTTTCAGTTAAAGACATTAATTTTTAACAAAAAAAAGGAATTTTCGATAAACAAACAAAAAAGAATAATATTTTATCAATATAGTTAAATTTTAACTAAAAAAAGACAAATTTTGAACCAAAAATTAAGTAGTGAAATTTTCAAACCAAAAAATTAATTTTTTCCAACTTAAAGTTTGAATGTCCATTTTTTGTTGAAAATTGATCTTCTTTCGGTTAGGATTCAACAATTTGGATGCAAAATTTTCTCTTTTAATTGAAAATTCAACTATTTCGTTAAAAATCAAAATATTTGGTTAATAATATTTTTTTTAAACAATTATATTTTTCTTCGCAAGTTAATTATCTTGTTTTTCTTTTCTGGTAAAAAAGTAAGTATTACAGTTAAATATTTAATATTTTAGAAAAAAAATTCATCTTTTAGGTAGGGAATAAAATTACATGTTTAAAAGGGAAATTCTTTTGTAGAAAATTATTTTTGTTGTTGAAGATTCATCATTTCAATCAAAAATTAATTTCTTTATCTAAAATTTGAGCTATTTGATTGAAAACTTGTTTTTTCGTTTGGACGAAAAGGAATAGTTTTGCCGAAAATTTAATTATTTTTAAAAAAAATTGTTTCTTTTTTGTTTAAAAATTATTTTGTTTTTTAAACTGAAAATGTAAGTATTATTCGAATTGAATATACCATAATTGAAGAAAAAATTCATCTCTTTGATTAAACATTAATTTTTTGACTCAAAATCAATTTATTCAATTTTTAGTTTTGAAAAAATTATATTTTTTAGCTAAAATTTCATATTGTTTGGTAGAAGTTAATCTTCTTGGCTGAAAATCCATCGTTTTGTTTAAAAATATAACTATTTTTTTGAAAGATTTTTTGAACTTGTAATTTAATTATTTAAGTTTTGATTGACAATTGATCTTTTAAAAATTAATTTTTTGTTGTTAAAAATTGGACTATTTCAGTTGAAGATTCATTGCTTTTGTTAGAAAATGATACTTTTTTGGTTTAAAATTCAATTATTCCAGTTGAAGATTTAAAATTATTTCAAAAAGATTTTTGAAAAATTAAAAGAGAGTGCACATTTCGGAAGGTTCAAAAATAATAAACAAATTTTTTCAGATTCAACGGAAATTTTTTATGATTTTTTATTTTTAAATATTTAAATAAAGGAAAAAATTTGAAATGATTTTAAAACATTTACAAAATTGTCGAAAAAGTGTCTGGAACAATTAAAATCATATTTTTGAATATTTCTAAATAAAGTTTTGAACAAAATTATTTTAAGAAAATATTTAAAAGTATTATAAAACATTTCAAACGATTTTCAAAATTTCTGGAAACGAATCTAAGATTTTAAAACATTTTCTTTAAATTTCCAGGATTTTAAGAAATTTCAAACAAAATTTATATTTTCGAAGATTTCGGTTTAAAAATTTGTACCTTTCAAAGGAAGTTGTAAAGCTTCAAAAATTACAAATTGTAAGAACCCTGGGAAATTTTAAATTATTTTTTATAACAAAAAATTAATTTTAAGATAATATTTACAGTTATCTAAATATTTCTTGATTTACAAAATTGCCAAAAAATGCAATTTTTTGAATTTTGCATAGATTTTTCTAGATTTCGAAATAAAAATGAAATAAATTTTCAGAATATTAATAAATTTATTTTATGAAAATATTCAAAAAGCCTTTTAAAATTTTCGATAATTCATAGAATAGAGTGTTGAAGATTTTAAGGAAAGTTTTTATTTTGCTGCATTTTTTTTGGTTAATTGTAAGACAAATACGAATTATTTTGAATGAGATCCAGAAGAAAATTTCTAAAGATATCTAAAATGAAATTACTGAAAAATTAAAAATCCCGAGAAATGAAATTCTCGTCCCTGTGACATTCGCGAAATTATAAAATTGCCGACAATTTAAAATTCCGATATGATAAAATTCGTAAAAGTTCATAATATTACGGAATTTGTAAATTTCCTATTCTAAACAATTAAAAAATTGTTTAAATAATAGATAGTTAAATAAAAAATACATTCATCGAATAGAAGTAATTTATTTGAATTATTTGTTTAATATTTAACAATTTTTTAATTTTGAGATTTAAAAGTTTCATAAAAAGGAAAGTTTCCTGTATTAGTAATATTACAATGTAGACTATTTTATAATTTCGAAAAAAATCTGGACTCGAATTTCTCTTTAAATTAATTTAAGAAAATAATAGATCACACCGAATGTTTCTAGGAATCTAAAAACAATTATTTGGTATCTGGAAACCTTTTGCTTATTTTTTTAAAATGTATTATTCCCATTTTTTAACATTTAATTGTCTTTTAAAAGTATTCGAATCTTTCCTGGAATTTTTAAAAAATATTCAAAATTAAAGAAAATAGCCCTCAAATCTTACATATTTTTTCTATATTTTTTGAAATCTTTTTGAATGATTTGAAATCCTTTCAAATATTGTTAGAGAATTAATTTTCTAAAATAAGAAATCACTTTGAATACTCTCAGGAATCTTAAGAATTTTTGGTTACTATCTGGAAACTTCTTAAAACTTTGAATAAATTCTGCAAAATTAAACAAAATTTTCGTAAAATCTTATAGTTTCTTTCCTTTCAATTTTGGAAATCTTTGGAAATATTTTAATTTCCAAAAAATTTATTTCAAAATTTTCAAAATTCTACGTAATTCTGTTTAAATGTCATTAAATTTTTAATTAATATTTTTTTAAATTTATAAATATTTTTTAAAGTGGTTTGAATTTCTAAATATTTGAAAAAATCCTGCAAAATTAAACAAACAAAAAAAAAAAGTCCTCCAGATTCTGTTTAGAAAATTTTGGATATCTTTTGGATCGTAAAATAAAAAATCATTAAAAACTTGATTAGATGTCTCAAGAACATTTTTTTGAAACCATTCAAAATTGTAAAAATAATTTCCCGCCTAAAATCAAGAAACTAAACCGATGAAATTTTTGGAAAATTTAAAATAATTATTCCTTTATCCAAAAACAACAAAATGTAATATTTTTGCTGATATATTTTTTTTCTAAAATATGTTTTTATAATTATTATTTGCCATAGAACACTGTCAAAAGGAAAATTCTAGGAGGTCAGAAAATAATTTTTGAAAATAAAAAAAAAATTACAATTGAAATGTTTTTAGTTGTGCTTTGAAACTTACGAGGCAGGCGATCTGCTCGCAGTTTTTCATGAAATTCTTTCATTCGTACGGATTCCTGTTTCTTGATCTCTGCTCCATTTGAGATGCCTTAAGAAAATTTATTATTTATAATATTTTATTACAATAAATAATTCATAAGAAAATAAAATTTTATGAATCCTGAGTAACAAACTTGTCATAAAGTTCTTCAATCCGTTTTTTAAGCTGGTATGACGAGCATGATTTAACGAACGTGAAAGCATATTTTTATTTTTTTAAATTTATTTTTTAATTTATTTTTGTATTTATTTAAAGAGCAAAATTAGGTGGAAGGTAAGTATTCATTCAACTAAATAAATTTCTGTGGAAGAAAACAGTTTGTCTAATCTATAATCGCAGTTCATTTTTTTTCCTATTCAAGTTGATGTTTTCAGTTTTTTCTCTTCAATTTTTTGGAATTTTTTAAATCAAAATTTCCGAAGGAGAAATTTTAATTCTAAAAATTCATTTCCAAAAGATATTATATAAATTTTGAATGATTTTTTAATAAAAAAAGCTACAAATATGTTTTTAAATTTTTGACTCAATTTAAAAATATTAAGATGAGGCTTTATTTAAAAAATTTGTATGATTTTTAAATAGATTTTAAGGTTTTTAAAAAATTTCCAAAATAATTTGACAAGATTTCAAAAACTTTTAAATGAAATGTAAATTTTCGAAGATTTCAAAGTACAATTTTAAAGTTGTTTCCATATTTTGAAAAAGTTTAAGATAATAGATTAATTTTTACAAAATGTTTAAAAATATCTTTAAATATTACAAAATATTTCAAAAATATTATTTAAAACGTAACCTGATTGAAGTTTTTTTTAAAGGAATAAGTCAAATCATGTTATGAAATATTTAAGGATTTTCAAAGTTTTGAAGAAACTTGAAAATTACTTTAAATTGAATTAAAATTATTTTTGTATTTAAAATATTATTAAAAATTAAAATTGTATCTGCACCATCAATTTAGTATGTGAATTAAATTTTCCAAATCATTTTATGTAATGATTATAACTTTTTGTTCATTTTTGCAAGATTTTACGAAATATTAGAAAAACATTAAATTAATTCGAAAGATATTTAAAGTTTTGAATAAATAAAAATACAAAAATTTCAACTCCTAAAATTTTTGACCCTTTGAAAAGATACAACAATAATTTTAAACTTAAAATGATTTGTGGGAAAACTTCAAATCAATTTTCATTTTACAAAAAACTTTTATGATTATATTTAAAAAGATTTAAAAATATTCCCAAAGATTTCCAAAATTATCAGAAAAGAATCAATAAGATTTTCCCAATTTTGTTTTATGTTGCAAAATATATTTACAAGTTTTTTATTTTTCAAGTTTATATATTCAAAAGTTAAAAAAATTTTATTCTTTTAAAATTTAAAAAGAATAAAAAAAGTCAAAATAAAATGTAAATTTTTGAAGATTTCGAATTACAATTTTGAAGTTTTTTCAATATTCTTAAACGTTTCAGGATAATAAACAATTTTGAAGTTTTTTCAATATTCTTAAACGTTTCAGGATAATAAACAATTTTTTAAAATATATCTAAGTTTTTAAAGTAGTTCCTTTTTTTAAAATTAACTTACAGAGAATATTTGAAAAGATTTTGAAACATTACGATAGATTTCCAAAATTATTAAAAACGAATCTGGAAGATTTTCAAATATTTATTTTTTTATTTTTGCAGGATTTTAAAAAAGATTAGAAAAACTTTGAATTATTTCAAAATGTATTTCAAAGTCTTAAAAATATGAAAAAATGATTCAAAATTTGAAAATCTTCTGAATCCTTTTTAAACAAAATGTGGATTTTTCATTATTTTGATATAAAATGTTGAATTTTTTCTTAGCATTTTAGAGCAAATCTAAATTAAATTTTGATTTTGATAAATTCAATTCAAGATTCAAGATTCAATAAATAAAATTCAATTTTTCAAGATTACAAAATTTTAGAAAAAATTCAAATAATTTTAAAATATATTAAAAAGTGTTTTCGAAAATTTCGAAAATATACAAAAATAATTTCGAACTTAAAATCATTTCAACAAATTAAAAAATATATATTTGGAATACAAAAACTTGGAGGCTTTTTTAAAATTTTCTAAAATTTCAAGACAATACTACAATTTTCTAAAAATTCGAGGACAAATTTTAAAAAATTATTTATTTTACAAAATTTATTTTAGGACTATAATTAAAATTATTTCAAAATATTCCCAAAGATTTTCAAAATTGCCAAAGAAGAATATATAAGATTTTCAGAACATTTTTTTTTTAATTTTGCAGAATTTCTTTAAAGTTTTAGGAAAGGTTCGCATAATTCTTAAATATATTTAGAAGTTTTAAAAATTTCTCAAAAATAATTTAAAATTTGAAAAGATTTTAAAAAACTCAAAATGTAAACATCACGATAGATTTCTGAAAATATCAAAAATGAATCCAGAAAATTTCAACATTTTTCAAAATTTCAGGGAAGTTATAAGAAAATTTTCAAATATTAAAAAATTAAAAAAAAACTTCAAACCAAATGTAGAGTTTTTAAGATTACAAAATAAATGAATATTTAGAAAGATTATAAAACGTTGCGAAATTTCCAAAATTGTGGAAAAATAAGAGAAAATTTTAGGAATAATTCGATTATTTGAATAAATTTCAAAGATATTTCGAATATTTTTGAATTTTGGAGAGATTAAAAATATTTTTAAACTTTGAATGAATATTTGTGAAATTTTCTTAAACTTTTTAGCGTTAAAGATACCTTAATATCTTTCCAAATACTATTTTTTTTAATTGAGTAAAATCCTGTAAAATAAAAAATTAATTTTTAGAAATTTTCTAGATACTTTTTCGACATATCCAAAATCTCGATACCTAGAAAAATGTATTTCACATAACCGTTAAGCAAAAGAATAAAGTAAATTCTAAAATAAATAGTCATCCGAGATTTTTATTATGTATTAAAAGTTATTTTACCTTTGAAATTATAATTTGAATACATTTTTTTTATATTTGACTGAAAAATATTTTTCGGTTGTAAATTCAGTAATTTTGAGGAAAATTCGTCTTATTCGTTTGAATTTTTATTTTTCTATAGAAATTTTGATTGTTTATGTTAAAATTGCAAGTGTTTGTTTTGAAATTAAAAACTTTTTGGCTGAGGATTCAACTATTTTGGAAAAAATTCGCCTTTTTGAATAAAATGAAATCTTTTTTTATTCAAAATTAAAAAGATTTTTTTTGTTTAATTTTCGACTATTATAAATTGCTGGTTGATATTTCCTCTGTTTTGGTTAAAAATTTAATTATTTGATTGAACATTCATATTTTCGAATTAAAAAATTAAATCATATTATAGAACATTCTTCTCTTTTGGAAAATATTGAACTCTGCTGGTTATAATACAACTGTTTGAAAATTAATCTATTTTTAAGGCAGATAAGGGAATAAATTAGGGATACTTAAATTGAATTTCGCGCGTTCGATCGCCACGCGATCTCTTGATCACTTCGTGAAACAAGAAGAAGATTGCCCGTGGCCCGCGTTAGTGTTAGTCCGTTCAATCAATTTCATAAAATTTCTAAACAAAATCTGGACAAGAGTACCAGTTATTATGTTATTATTTACAAGTTATTTGATTTTGTGCTTCACATGAATCAAAAATATGTATTAATTCGAAAATTAATATTGCCTACATTTTTTTAATGAATAATTAAAAGTTTTTAAGACATTGTAATTCTAACCTCTAATTGAACATTATAAAAATTATATTCAATAATAATTATTTAGTTTACAATTTGAAATGGCACAATACTTAATCAATCGATTAATTCCAGCACAACAAGGATTTTTACATCTTTTTAGTGGTCAGTTTCAAACTACTTGTGAGTTGTGACTAGAATTATTGAAAGCTTATACCAATATTTATGTAAAATGTGTAGATTTCTAAACTTCCTACATAAATAAACGTCGTCTTTTACTTATTATCAGTGAACACAAGATTCTTGGCAACGAAAGCCGGCGAAGAAAGTTCGAGGTTGAAGGAGTTCAGAAAGAAATTGCGTGAAAAAGCACCAATAGGTAAGAAACAGAATAATTTTCACTCATGATATTATTTTTCTTAATGTACTAAAGGAAGTAAAATAATTATTTATTTAATGTGTACTTCATTATTCTTCACTTATGTATATAATTTTTGAACATTCACAAAACCTTTTCATCTGAAGATTATCGTTTTAGTTATAAATTTGATTATTTGGTTGAATATTTAACAGTTTTCTTAAAAAGACATCCTTTCGGTTGAAAATCCAACTCCTTGGTTAAAAACTTCTTACAAATTAATCTTTTTGGTTAATGATTCATAATTTTAGTTGATAATTTAAATATTTTTTTTGAAAAATTCAACGGTTTTTTTCTCTTAAAGCTTCTATAGGGCTTGAAAATTTAACAATTAGAATGCAATTTTTTTCTTTCGTGACTGACATTTTTATGGTTGGAAATACGTATTTTCGGCTCGAAAATTCATGAATTTTCTACAAAATTTAACTGATTGGTTGAAAATTTATGCAATTATTTGAAAATTCGTCTTTTTTGCAGAAAAACTATTTTGTTGAAAAATCATATTCTTGGGTTCGTATTTTTGCCTTGTAAATCCAATAATTTAATTGACATTTCTTCTCTCTCTTAATTATATTATTTACAAATTAATCTCTTTCGCTTGAAAATTAATTTTTTTGTTGAAAATTTGTATTTCCCTAATTTGTGGTTTTAAATTAAAAGCATCTTTTTTTAATTAAAATATTTCTTGTTTAAAAACTCATATTTCGAGCGTGAAAAGTCAACTGAAAAACTTTTTTTTAAAAACCTTATGTTTTTGATTAAAAAATGCATGTATTTTAGTAGAAATTTTATTCTTTTTTAAAATAAAAATTCAAAATTTTTATTAAAAAATTATCTTTAAGTACCCAATTATTTGGTTTGAAAGATTTAGTTGAATCACTTTATCAAGAAATTATTTTTTTGGTGAAGATTTATATTTTTATTTGAAAAATCATTTCCTAAAAAATGATCTATTTTGATGAAAATTAATATTTTGCAAAACAAGTGTAAGATTCTGGTCATTGGATAAAATGGCCTTGTAATTATACTTAAATTCTTTTCTTTTTTTGCTGAATAGATAATAAAAAATAAATAAAAATAAGACGTAAAAAAATAATTAATAAAAAAAAATATTGTTAAAATATTATCCTTTTAGGTTGAAAATTCAACTATTGTCGTAGAAGTTTTTTTTGATTAAAATTCATACTTTGGTGTTATAAACCAATTGAAAACTTTTCCAGATGAACATTCAACTATTTTCTCGTTTAAAATTTTTATTTACAATTGAAACATTAAACTATTTTAATACAAATTGCATTTTTCTTGGATAAAAATGCAACTATTTGGTTAAAAATGAAACCATTTTGTTCAAAGTCATCTTTTTTGGTTAAAAACTCAACTGTTTTGTTGAAAATCGGTCTTTCTGGATTGAAAATTCCACTATTTTCGTACATAATTTACTTCTTTTTTAAAACTTTTGATTTAGAAAAGTCAAACTAAAATCTTGTTTGGATGAAAATTTAAATTCTTTTTTTAAATTTGTCTTTTTGATTGAAAAATTCGTTAGTTTTAGTAGAAATTGCATCTTTCTTGGATAAAAATGAAACTATTTGGGAGAAAATTCTACTATTTCGTTAGAAAGTCATCCTTTTTGGTTGAAAATTAAACTGTTTTTTTTTTTTAATTTATCTTTTTGTTGTGAAAAGTCAAGTGAAATCTTTTTTAGATGAAAATTTAACTATTTTTTTTTGGAAATTTATCTGTTTAATTAAAAACTTAATTTATTTTAGTAGAAGTTGCACCTTTTTTGGATAAAAATGCATTACCCTAAATTACCGAAAATTTCCGTAAATTTAGACATTTTGAAATGGAATTTTGGGCCGTTTATAAAAATTTATCATAAATTACAAACAAATTTAATAAACTTCCGGAAATTTGCAAAAATCTTTTAATTTTAATTTGCGGTAATTTATGATAATTTACCACGTTTAAATGTAAATGTACCCTAAATTACCAAAACTTTCCATAAATTTCCGGAAATGTAGACATTTACATTGAGTTTTTTTCAATTTATGAAAAGTTTCCATACATTACCCGTAATATTACCATAAATTACCAAAAATTTAATAAATGTTCGGACATTTGAACGAATGTTTAAAAATTAATTTTGGGTAACTTATGGTGATTTGCCATATTTAAATGTAAAGTTACCATAAATGACTGCAAATTTTCATAAATTTCCGAAAATTTATGAACATTCTGAAGTTAATTTTGGGAAATTTATGATAAGTTACCATAAATTACCAAACATTTCTGGAAATACATAAAAATGTTTCACATTGAATATTGGGTAATTTTTAGTAAGTTACCATAAACTATAAGTAATAATACCATAAATTACCCAACATTTCATAAATTTCTGAAAATTTATAAAATTGTTAAAAATTGTGTTTTGGGTAATTTATGGTAATTTACCGTACTTACCTGTAATAGTACCGTAAATGATCGAAAACTTCCATATATTTCCGCAAAATATTAGACATTTATATTGAATTTTGTGCAATTTATGTTAAGTCACCATAATCTAGGTATAATATTATCGTAAATGATGTTTCCTGCATTCGAAATTTAATAGGGCTGAAATCATAAGCCAAGGGGTAGACGGACTTTTTCTTCTCCTTCTAGGTGCATAATATACTATTTAAACTTAAATTTTAAATGTTTAGTTCACTTTTGATTACTTCAACTGAAGACTATTTTAGCTTTAGAGTTCGTTTTTTAAAATTTTATTGATCTTGAAAAATGTTTGAAACTGGGAAAAACAGGGAATTTTTTACTTTGACTTAAACGGCCACCCTGCCCTAGTGTGTTCGAAAGTTCACAACAATATAATGTTGCCGACAATAAGCGTGATGGATAATTTTGGTAATAAATATAATTCCAGAGAAACTCGAAGAATATGAGGAAGGCAAACACCCTTATCAAGAAAAGGAACCTTTAGAACCCTTTCCAGAAAATACGAATCCCGCAACTGGTGAAGTTGGTGGGCCAAGAGGTCCAGAACCTACTCGTTATGGTGATTGGGAAAGGAAAGGACGTGTGACTGATTTTTGATAGTTGCTTACTTCATCATAAATAATGTGTAAATAAATATTTTCCCGCTTTGTTGCTGGATATTTAGAAAATAAGGACCAATGATTTTTTTCCGTCTTCATATTGAAAGCTTTCTTTCTTTAATCCTTTTTTTGTCCTTACCCTTATAGGAATAGTTAGGAAAAAAATAATAAGTCGAATAATCCCATAAAGTGTTTGGGATAAACAAATATAAAACAAATACATAAAATATAAAACAAATATACAAGTATACCATTTCAAATCTCTAAGTCCCACCACACACAGTTATTTAGATATTGAGCCAGACGCTAAAAATTCTATCTGAGATAAACAAATATAAATTGTTTTCATCGAATAAACAGCTTGTTTTTATTTATTATGTTTCAAGAAACGTAAGCAATGTAACCTGCGCTAGTTTTTTAAAAATGTGAAAATTGCACAGGAAGGGTACCTGGAAATAATATTATTAATAAATACAATAAATCGTATTCTCTGTTAATCTCTAGATATTCTAGTGCAATTAATTGAATTACATCATATTTAAACAAATTTAATTGAAACTTTTCTTTCATGACTAAGAAATTTTTTTTTTTTTTTTGTTGGAAATTGAACTTTTTTCATATTTCTTGTGTGAAGATATTTCATCTTTTTGGCGAAAAATGCATTTTTTTTGTTAAAAAGTAATCTATTTTAAATGAGGGTTTAAGTACTTTCTTAAAGAGTCGTTTTGATTTTTTACTTGTATTCTCTGCTAAATAATAACAACAAAAATATTAATAATAATAAATCTTTATTGAGTTCGTAAGATGGGATATATACATGGCGATCAGATAGTGCATCCGAACCCAAAGGGCGAGGTACAGTTTAAAGCTGCTTTCAAGTCCAAACCCTCCTAAGGGAGTAGTAGGGTATTTAACGAAAAAAGCTATTCAGAGCAAAATTGAGAAATTGTATTATTATGGCATTGTTGGTCAGCGACTTTGCGACGGCTCCGACACGGCTGAGTGATGGAGCGTACCATCATCGAGTTGCGGAACAGACCAAGGAAGGCAAAATTCGTCGTAGGCAAGAGCAAGAAGATGCTTTGGACATGCTAGATGAAAGTTCTATAATTTATGGACCTGCGTTGATGATTCTGTGTGAATATATTAAAAAATTTCTAATCTATTAGTGATTAATTTTGGTTTTTTTACTATGCAAATTTTTAAAGCGTTTCATTTCCGATTGACGTTTTCAAAGCCGGTGCCAACTGTAACTTAAAATCCCTTAAGAGGCGCGGAGCTGCGTAAGAAAAGGTGGATTCTCTTTACGATGTGTTCGCTCGCGGGACATATAGCTTGCCATCGCATCTCAAGACACGAGCTTTTATAGATCGCTTATCTTCTACAAATAAAAATCTATCAAAAAAATATTCCGGTACACTTCCTATCTGTGCTTCAATTTCAGTCAGCCAGATTCTTTCAAGGCGAGTGTAATATGGTCGTATCTTCTGATTCCATATGTGTATATAAGAGATGCATTTTGCATCCTCTCTCCCAGAGTGGCATTCAGGCAAAGGGCCATATGTTGTATACGCATATTTAAAAAGAGACAGCACTAAGACTGACAAAGAATCAGTTTTACCCTGAGTGGAAGGAAGTGACGTAAAGGATACAATTTTCTTAAACGCCGGTACGGTGCTTTGATTTTCGTCGTCACATGATCCTCGAAAATCCATTTGGATCGCATTGTAAGACCTAGGTTTTTCGGTTGAGCTACGATGGACAACAAGGATCCGCCTATCGCAAAGTTCGGCAGACATGCATCATTAAAGTTACCTATAGGAAGAATGACCAACTTAGCAGGGTTAATAACAAAGCTCGCTCTTCAGTCCACCCTGCGATGAATTAAGCCAGAGGAACCACGGCGGACCCCGGATACCGCCAGCAAAATCGACAGGAATTTTATCAAGGGGTCTGGAAGGTCGTTGGTATAAACCGAGAACAGATGCAGGCTGTGAACAGCATCCTGTGGCACCTCTTTACTTAGTGGTCGAATGGATAACGATCGGAAAGTTAAGGTATTCGAAATTTCAACTCTCTGGCTTCTATTTCAGAGAAAGCCACTAAACCAAGACATTTCTTTCCTAGAGATACCATCAGATTTTAGTTTGGCAAGAAGAAGTTGGTGATGGAGAGTTTGGAGCCCCCGAGTCAGGTCGAATAGGGCTAGAATAGTGACAACTGAACGTTCCATCTTTGATAGGTAGAAAAGAGTAAACATCGAAGGCAAATCTTTGTAGGAGGTTTGTCAGTCACATTTTGGAACAGGACGGGCAATGCCCACCTTCTATGCTGTAGGAAATATCCCTGACCTCAGAGAGGAGTTCACAATATCGAGAAAAGCAGGACACATAGCAGGATGGCGGAACTAATTATATCATACGAGCCGGTATCCGTAGATTTAATTGATTGAACCGCTGCATACAGCTCACCGAGGTCAACTTCGTGGAACTGAAAAGGATGGCGCATACTTACTTCGGCTGTCTCGAGGAGGTCTTGGATTGCTTTGACAGATTCCGTTGTTGGAGGGAGGGTATCAAGGAGAAAGTTGTTTATCTCCGTTGGATGAAAGATGAGGTCCCCCAAGAGCATCTTCCTTGTCCATACCAGACTTCCGCTTGATTAGCCCTTTCCCAAATTCGCTTAAATGACAAATTTCCTGGAAGCTATAAAAAAAATCAGAGTTTTTCGCGACGCATGGCAGCCATTGTAAGATTATGAAAGCCAACGTATTTAGCATGGATATGGTCTGTTCTATCCTTTCGCCATTTGAAAAGTGGCTCGCTCCCTGGCTCGCGATATCTTTTTGACAGCATCTAAAAACCACGGAGGTTTGGATCTGGCAATTCTAAATTTTCGAAGTGTTAAAAATGAGTCTATCAAAGATAGGAAATTTGAGAGATGCAACTCACAATATCCACCGTTTCAGCCATTTGTACATTGTCCAAATTCGCATCTCTTGCTGCCCCATTGAACATACCTATATCTAGTCTCTTGAAATCCCTCACAAAGCAGAATATATCCGGCGTATAGCCTGTCCCCGCAGATAAAATGCAGAGAACCAAATCATGATGAAACGGTTTCGACAATTTAATTACTCCAAAATCCGACTGTAATTTTCCACTTATCAAGATTAGATGAATTGTTGAAGAAGAATTATCTGTAGCACGCGTAGTTTTCACGATAATCTGATCTCATCGAAAATTAAAATTATTAGCTGACACGTGGTTATGACCCGGAGGTCAGACATCAAAAACAGTGACCGAAGAGTTAAGAGGATTAACATGGAAAGACTTCAGTACCAAAGGGGGTACCAGATTGTTTAATATACCATCTGCTGTTTTAAGAGCAACTTCTAACAACGGAATCACTTAATTTTCAAATTGTTAACAAGACCCGTTCTCTTCGTCAGGCTGGTAATCGTCTTGCGTATTTCTGATACAAGAAATTCTTCATTGAATAATTCTGTACAGGCCCCCATTCTTTCCCGTCCCATTTTTTAAAACCCTAAACAATTATTCTAAAAACTGCGGAATTTCTTTTTTTGGATTTGGAATAAGATAAGGGTGATCATTGCTACTGGTGTTTTTTTATGGGGGCGAATCGTTTTTTAGGTGCGCAATAAGGTAATTAATTTTATTAAACTTTTTCTCACGAACACTTTCGCGAGCGGTGTCCGTGAGTTTACTCAGGATTGCTTTAATGAAAGCAGGCTCGCTATAAGCAGATATGTACACTGCACCATTAGCAATATCCTGAAGAAACTTTTTTAGGGGGGATGTAGTATGTAATTTGCTGGAGGTTCATACACTCCAGTATTGAAGCAAATACCACACTCGCGTCCATCTGAGATCCGGTAGAGTTTTGTATGTTAGGCATAACGCTCAGAACGATAATCGATTATAATTTGATAAATAAAAATCAATTATATTTGTCATAATTTAATTAATATTTAGACAACGTATGATTATCATTAATCCAAATATATATTACTTACTGGTTGGCCAGTGATAATATATAATCGGTGAATCGGGACCGTGATAGAACCGGAGGTCGAAAGACAAGTGGCATAGAACTCAAATTGCTTTCACGAGAAAAATCTTATTATTTTTTGTTTTACTATAACGTGATCTCCACTATTTCTACATTCTTAATAACCTGTTTTTCGTATTCAGGGGTCTCCCAACGTGGACATTTGACAAAAACTGGGGGGGTCAAATTTTACACTAATCTAGTACCTTCACTGATGAGAATGTAAAACCTACTTTTTTTTACATTGTTTCTATTATGGAATTTTCTGTTTATGAAATTTTTAATTTTTTATAACGCTGAAAATGATTAATATTGTATTCGATTAAGCCACCCAGGTCCAAATATATTTTAATTAGGTTATTTTTGTAGGTATGTTAAGCTGGCACAACACTATTGAGGTATCGAGATGAAACCTTTTTCATAATTTAGGGCTCATTTAGGG
>JAAAKG020191719.1:0-24574 GCA_010014905.2 Druon quercuslanigerum
CAAACGGTAGTCGGCTGATTGGGGCGAGCGTGGGTGAGGTTAGGTTGGGATTAGTTAGTAAAAATTACATAACTTTGAAGGTTAAGGCTCTGCGGACAGTAGATTTAGGCTAAAATTTAGCATGTCTCGCTTGAAAAAAAAACTTGGTTTTTGAACACAATTTTTGAGGTTATGAAAAACCCTGACGTGATGGCGTCAAACGAACGAACGAACGTGCACTTTTGGTTCATTTTTTTTGTGGAGCTGTGTAAGGATTTCGCCTTTCTTTGTGTCCCTGACTCCCTAGATTTTGACACCAAGAGAGTCAGATTTTATCGTTTGTTTTAGGTCCTTCAGGATCTCAGCGTAGCTAAGACCTTCGGACGGTTTTATTAGTACAACATACTTCAACGGGACTCAGAGAAGGCTCGCTCTCTCGCTTCCCATTTTGGGGAGTGGGAGTTTGCTCAGTATCTTCTATCTGAGTACCGCTTTGGCTTATCTTTGCCCTCGCTTTCTGTATCGCCTTATAGGTTGTTTTCTTTGCTCTTTTGGAAGCAAGGTTTCCAATAGCGCACGGGACGTAGCTATTGAGAAACTCAACTTTGTGCGTAGCTTCAAGAAGTTTGCTTGATGTCACTTCCAACTTTTCGACTCCTTCCTTGACTCGCAAGTCCATGTTCCGCCTTACCTCATTAAAATTCTTCGTGTTACGTATGACTGTCTTTAACTCCGTTATGCAAGCACATTTTTCAGGATGGCTTAACACCCCTCCTACCCTGTATCACGATGTTCATTCCACTTAACATGGAAAATGATACTTTAAAAGGCCCCCCTCCTAATCCCTCCCTAACGTATCACGTACTTTTCTCTATGATTCCTTGGCTTATGCGCCTATAGCCTTACTAACTTACATTATTAATAATTTACTTGCGCAACATGATTACAAATTAAACAGATTCATAGATGCACAGATCCTCACGAAATAAACTAAAAATGCATTTCCAATGAATCTTTGCTATGATACTTCGCGAAATAATAAGAAAATATGATTATTTAAACCATTTTTATAAACAAACTTACATTTTGGTTGATGGTGCGAATAATTTTTTTCATAGAATATCATGAGTGCAATAGTTAGCAGTTTAGCTCTCTCCCTAGGGATCACGAGACATTGTACTTGGCGGCAGAGCTTACGGGTCTCACCGGACTATAGTCTGGAATAGGTGAACTAGAGGGGCTGCATCGCGAGGTGTAACTACTCTGGGGATCTTACGGACTCCGGTCGGTGGGATCTAAACTAAGGAGCGGTCCTTCCAGGGGGTACTGGCTAAACCCTATGGAACATCAGTTCCCATGCTCGCGAAGCCAAATATGTCGTGAGGTTCATGTCACCAGGAACAAAAAAATCCTTGAAAACCCCGGCCTGCCACCCTAAGTAGAGGCGCACAGGAGGGGGTCATAAAGAAAGTGTCTTACCGGGGACTTTGTGATACCAAGTGGAATCCCATAATATTTAGACCTGCCTCTTGCATCCGGGGTCCTGCCAGGAGTATTTTCTATTTTCCCAGCTTTTCGTAGGCCTTTTATATCCAAAATTTTTAAAAAACGAACAAAGAAAAATGAGGGACACGTTTCGGGACACTCCTTCAACCCACCGCAGAAAGCGGAAGGTCCGGTAGGGGGCAATCCACTAAAAGTGATGCGAAACAATATCATAAAGGGCCAATCGAAAAAACGCCAAGGACATGCATAGCTGCCAAGGGTATAAATGCGATTTTGGTGCCTAAGCTCTGCTCCAGGGATCTCACTGCTATTAAGGTGAGGGTCAGAGGCTAAAACAGGAGAAAGATTAAATGTGTTAATTGCGTTTGCTTATCTCCGTGGCAATTCGGATAGATCGCCACCTCACAGAGAGGTAGAGATTCTAATTCAGCACTGCCAAGAGAACACGATTCCTCTGCTGTTGCGCTGTGATTTAATCGAATACCTAGCGGGTACTTACATGGACATTCTTATAAGGAGTCTCTTTCGGACCACAAGTACATCTTGTTTCAGCTAAACCTAGGAAAACCAACGGATTTAAACGTCAGCAACCACAGAAATATACGTTGGGACTCACATAAAGAGGAACTCAGAGGAAGGCTAGTGGAATTTTCCACAACTCTGGCAGCATTGATGAATTAAAGCCCGCTACGGACTTTCTACGAAGGACTCTGACTACATCGTATAAAAACATATTCCCTATAAGCAGAATTAAGTCTAGAAAAGGAGCAGAATGGCGGAAGATGCACTTGGAAAAAACTCCGCAAAAAGATAAGAACGTTTTGTAATAGGGCAAATAGAATCAAATTGCCTTTAGAGTGGGATATCTATAAAAGTTCCTATGTCAATACAATAAAAATATAAGGAAGTATAAGTAGGAAGGCTGAAGGGACTGCTGTGAGGAAACGAAAGATATTCCGGAAAGACTGAGGCTCCACAGGATCCTAGTGAAAAACCCGCAAGCTCGCCTCCGGCTATTTAGACTCTAAAATGGCGAGTTTGCCGAAGACGAAGTAGCAACTCTGAACACTTTTTTGTATGTGTAGGAGAGCTTTTGTATCGCATGACTCTTTTCAGCTATCCTTAAACCGAGGCTTCTTCAAGCAACCGTGCCCTGGTGGCCACGGGCAGAACTTAAAACCATGCAGCACAGGCTGCGACGACTACAAACGCTAGCATTTAGGAGTTCGACCAGAGCAATTAAAACTGCACTCATAGTAGCGAAAAGATGGGTCCTTTGGCGATAGTAAACAGACGGGCTCGGGGGACTAGACACACCTAGGCTTTCCGCGTCTGCATTCCAAGCAGAGATTCATAAAAAGGAAATGGTAACCCACTCTTTCAAGGGAAAATCTGGCATACGGATGGCTCCAGGGGAGAGGGATGCTCAGCAGCAGGAATCTATGATAGCGCGAAGAGGAGGGAAGTGGTGATCCTGCTTGGGAGACATGCTACTGTGTTTTAGGGTAAAGTCCTTACCGTCCTTTGCTGTGCTGAAATACTATTAGAAGAGAACGCTGCTGGAAGACAGATTACGATCTGTTCGGACAGCCAAGCGACAGTAACTGCAGTAGGAAAAGCAGATGTAAGATCAGAAATGGTTTGCGAATGCAAAAAAGCATTGAATCAACTTGCAGAAAAAAACAAAGTGGTTCTAATATGAGTCCCTGGTCACATAGGGATCAAGGGCAACGAAAAAGTGGACCAGCTGGCAAGATGTAGTGCGGCAAGTGAATACATAGGACCGGAACCAAGTACTGGGAATAGCGTCTTGCTGCATCGGTCGTGCCATCAAAAGCTGAACTCACACAAAGCATCGAGAAAACTGGTAGCAGACACAGGGTTGCCGACAGGCAATTCCATCCTGGGCTATACATACCGAATGGACAGAGCCAGGGAAATCCTGGGTTTGTCAAAGAAATAAATAACGACGGTGGTTCAGATGCTCACTGGGCATAACCACTTGAACTACCATATTCATAAAATGGGGTATAACCTCTCGAAGAAGTGCAGGAGATGCGGCAGGGATGATGCAACATCTTTGCATGTATTATGATAGTGCCCGTTTTTAACTAGGCACAGGCATCAAACCCTTGGGTCCTATCTCCTGGAACCTGAGGAAGTTTTAATGCTGTCGGTGGTTGACATACTGGGCTTCAACAAGAGGTCTGGGGTCACCTACTAACGGCGATGCTTAAGGGTGTAGCACAATAGGCCTAATAGCTGGAGCGCCAGGGGAGCTCTATAGGAGCTGCCCATCTGTCATATAACTAACTAACTAACTTGCAATATAGCTGCCATGATGTGAGCATGCACGCTTTCGTCACTCGCATAATTTTTGCTAAAGCCGGTGTTCTTGTTCGACTTTTTACAACAAGTGGATCGTGGTATTTTGTGTCTTTTTTCCTCTTCAAAATGGGTCAGTGTTTTTCACGTGAGGTTTAATTTGTGGTGAGATTTGACGCTTTTTGGTTTGATTTTACTTATCTCGTGGTATTTGACGCTCTGGGTGTGCTCGAATTTAACTATTCCTAGTGATTTTACCTGGTGATATATAGAATCCTTCATTGCGTCTGAGAAAACGGTTAGTTACATTAGTTCATCGATTTTCAAGACCAGCTGACTTCACCTGCTGCATCTACGTCTTTCAAAAACGGCAGGTGTAAACCGTGACCAAATTAATCATCTTATTGACACTAATAGTCTTTGTGCATATGGTAAATGCAAATTACTTATTACTTCTGACACAGGTTGTGTTGGATGCAAGGGGTTTACTTCTTGTTACCATAAAGACTGTGCTCAAAAGCATGTTTAATGGCGTAAAAAGAGCTCATGGTGGAATACGAGAAGTGCCACACGGAAATAGTGATTGATCTTACTAAAATTCGTGTCACGGTTGACAATTTATCCACCAAAATTGAGAATGTTTCAGCACAAGTATCACATTTGGACATTCGATTGACGGACCTTGAGGAGAAAGCTAAGATGCACCATTCAAGTGATTTGGAATCCTTTATTTTCTTTCATTATTCTATTTTATGCTTATTTTTAACATGACAGAATCCAAGGTTGAAGGAGATGTTTCTCCATAAAGCAAGGATGTTATACAGGTCATTGACATTCTTTAATAAATTAAACAAAAATTTTCCATATCTACTATACATGTCTTCCGTATTAGACAGATGACATATACACTATTGCGACAGACCAAGGTTAGATTCCACACTGATGCAATTGACCTGGATATGATTCGCTTATACCTCATGCTGAAGAAGAGAAAGTCTTCCGAAAGTCGTAAAGGAGTGTCGGATCTCGCAGAGATCACACACCCTTGCAGCAACTCAATTTCAAGAAACAAAAGAGGTTATTAGAAGAACACCTAGCCAGAGGAGAGAAAGATCTTTGAGTAACATACAGAAACGATATTTCTGTCATATTTTTCAAAAGGACATCTCCAGTGACGATAACTTAATGTCGCCCAGGTTTGTAGTTGGCTTAAATTACCAGAATGTTAGGGGTTTAAATAGTAAGTTGTCTATTTTAGCTTCCTCTATTGATGTTTTTAATTATGATATTTGAACTTTCACCAAAACATGATTAAACTCATCTGTTCATAATGCGGAAGTTCTTGATTCTAAGACATTCCAAATTTTTAGGGATGACCGACTCGATAGACACGGCCGGAGTCTCCTCCTTGATGTAAAAAACACATTTAGCTCTTCTAGTATTATTTTTATTTTCTGTTATACGGGCAGTTCCATCTATAAAGATAGTGGGCTATTCGTGCACTATGTGAGAATATGATCATTATTTCGGGCATTTTAATGTTCCCAACTTTAAAAATCATATTACAGATATCAAAGGACATCGCACAGAATGCATGGGAAAATGTCTTTCGGCGGATTTTGTTATAACTTGGTAATTTTGTAGTTTATAGGGGCCCAATGAAATATCTATTTAAAAAAACTTTTTAAAAAATGGACAGTTTTAACGCTACACGGCGCCAAGCGCTCAAAATCAGAGCATAAGATGTATCCGTGTAGCGTTGAAATCAAAAACAAGGATAAAATCAATATCCCGCATTAAAATGTGGTAAACATTACGTTTTTATCACGAAACGCGCACCTTGGAACGGCCGGACGCTAAATGGTGGTAGAAAAACGCAAAGTCCTTACTATTTTAGCCAAACTGCAACATTCACAATGTAAAGGTGACAGCGGTGTTTAAATAAGTGCAGTATCATTTAATGTAATGACCATCATATAAATCGCCCGCGTGTCGAAACTTTCGTACGCAAAGCGCTCAATACTTGAAAATAACTGTAACACTAACTGCTACAGGGTAGAAAAGGTTATTAAATGAGGTCAGCATCAAGGTGAATTGTTCGAATAACTTATATCGCCCACTTCTCACAATGCTGCAACGGGAAGCGCTCAACATTTCGAATTAACTGCAACACGCACTGTAGGAGAGCATCAATGGTTCTAAAAACAGGTTTCAACGGTCAACCGCTAAGCGCTCAATATTAGGAATCAACTACGACACTGATTGTTTCTGGGCAGAAATGGGTTTGAAATATGGTCATAATCATTTTGCAGTTAAATCTAAATAATGAGCGCTTCGTGTTCAAACATTGTGAGAAGTGGGTGATATATATGATTCAAACAATCGAACTTGATACTGACCCTATTTAATAACCGTTACGGCCCTGAAACAGCGAATGTTGCAGTCATTTACAAATATTGAACGCCTTGCGTTCGAGCGTTGCAAGAAGCAGGCGAATTGTTAATGTTGCAGTTTAGTCAAACTATAAGCATTGACGAGCTTGATCTTATCGTATTTTATCATCTTATCTTATCCCTTATTTTATCATCGTTGCTAACCCCAAACCCTTCATAGAGTCAAATGAACATATATACCAAGACACTAAGCCACAAAACATAGGAAAATACCTGCAAAGAAATAAGGAAATTAGGAAGAGTGCAAAAAGTTCCCACGAGGTCATTGCCCCCTGACCGCAAGTCGACACTTCCGTGTATTTCTAGCTATTTCTTATGAATTACTTGAAATTTAAAAATAAAACTTTGTAGAAATGTTTACAGAGAGTTTTGTGACAGAATAAGGTAAAATAATCGATTTTTTCGATTTACACCTTGATACCCGCTTAATTGTTTTGTCGTGACGTATCGTACTCCAAAAGGTCGACTGATATTTTATTCCGAATTCCATCTGGGTCAGACTTAGTGCATAAAACTATCGTCTATTATTTTTTCTCGCAAAACTTTAAAAACTATTGATAGTAGGTGACTCGCTACCTGCACTCAATTGTTTTGTCATCACGTTTCGTACTCCAACTGTCGACTAATTATTTTTTATAACCCAATATACAACATACTTTCATGATTCCTCTTCCCTTTGCTAAAACTTGTGCATGTTAGAATTAACTACAGAATTAGTAATTTAAATTTACGTAAAATCATCTGGAATAGTGACTCGAACCAAAGTAGTAATAAGCTCGATGCGATAATGTATGGCATAAAAAGTGCAAACCAATTCGCTGTAAAATAGTGATTGCAATTAAAAATAAAGCTGCGTGATACATTCTACCTACAATGACAATCTACAGTGGCAAATTGTGACCAGGAATAAAAGTCAATTCATCAGTAAGTACTCAATGTTCTTGAAAAGTGATTTCAACTTGGACTTTAGTGGTAATCTTGAGGTTGATGCACAAAATAATTGGTGTGCCTCAGGTAAGAAATCTTCTCGATGATAAAAAAAACGGGTCGACCATGTTTATCTCACACAGTGGGGTCAGAGAAGACACAGAAGAGACGTATTAATGAACGAGTATTAAGTATTAAGTATTAATGAAAGAGTATTAAGAACGAAAGTCAATCTGTCCGAAAATACAACAGAATCTGAAGTTATTGATTTAAATGAGGACACTGATGTCCGTAACATTTTAAAAAGATACGTTGACCTAGACTTAACAGCAAGAAAATATCATAGATTAAAAATTCATGCTGAAATGTTTGGTAATCAGAAATCGTTTCCTCCCTATAAAATGATTGTAGAAGCTAACAATGATTGCTTTCGATCATCTGACCACATCAATGTATCCGAATCAGGAGCATAGATACACTTTATATTATTATTGGCACACACTTGAAAAAAATCCTTTCAAAATACAATAATGATGAGCGCTAATGGGTGACGCTAGTGGACAACTAGTGGAGAGTAATGCTAAGTTTAAAGATAATGAAAACTTGTCCAATGGTGTTGAAAGCCGTGATAATGGCTTTCCTGATTCTGATGCTGATGAGGAAGAATCAAATGATGATGGAAATGATGAGTTCAAATGCAAGATAAATATAATAAGAATGTAAATGATTCTTCCATATTGTTGATATCGTTTGTTCCTCTTCAGTTGAAAGCTGACGACAATGCCATTTGGAGTAACGAGAAACCTAATTCAACGCATTTATGTCGGACGATGAAGTTTGAATTTGCAAAAGAGAACAGGTTTCTCACTTTACAAGAATACAATCACATCACAAACTTGCTTGAGAAAGTTAAATCATATGAAATTCAAGTCAACGATGTGATGTTCAAATTGTGCTTTGATTTGAAATACACAATGATAGTTGGCAAAGTTTGAAATATTCTATATGAATAAAAGCATACAATTGTTGCAAACTATGTCGAGTTGTCCCGAAATACATAAATAATTTGACTGATGTCGAACAGCTCAAGTGCAACGAAAATTATTACAAATATGGTCTTTCGACGTTACACTGTTGGTTACGTGTCATTTGAGTTTTTACTTCATGCAGCTCACAATCTTGCTTTTAAGAAAGGTGCAGATAGAATTAAGGAACTCATTCTTCGCCCAAGCTTACGATGTAGCGAAGCACACTGGGTTAAAATAGAAATTAATCATCAGGTTTCATATTTTCTTGCAAGTGCAACTATAGGTATGATGATTGACTGTGGTCAATTCAAAACATTTTATTTGAAAACTGCAGAGCTTTGTATGAGATTATATGGCTGCTATCCAATTCCACCATCAGTCCATAAAGTTCTTATTAATGGAGGCGAAATCATCAGATCCTTCAACGTACCTTTCGGCTGGCTATCAGAGGAGCCGGAAGCGACTAATAATAAGATTTTTCGCAAGGATAGGCGCGAACAAAGCAGAAAGTCAAATCGAGTACTGACCAATAAAGATATCATCCATTACCTCCTGATATCTTCAGATCCTACGAATAGCTCTTTGAGGGTGAAATATAAGAGAATAATTAAAGTCATTTCGAATGATGCTGAAGCGTTATTGGTAAAAATTTAAACCTCATTGAATAAATTCCTTGAAAGAAAAGAAACAAAAAAATAAAAGTAGCAAAATGTAGAAGTTAATTAAAAAAAAAAAAAACATTATTCAACAACGGCTACGTTGAAGATGGAGAAGAGCTTTAAAGGCTGTTCACTATGCCCGGTAATAAAACATTAGGACCAAATGCAGTCTAACTTTTTAGGAACACTCATAATATTTTATGGAATAAATTATTCGCAACATCGGTTGTTGTCAAGATACGATTCCCAATAAATACATAATTTGATAACACTATAAATAAAAACCCATAACACCTTTGACTAATACATGTAATGGCCTTGGTGTTGTTAGCTCAGTCCATACAAAAAAACTATAATCGAAAAATGGTCTAACTGTGAATTTGTTTATAAATATTGTGTAAATAATCAACACTTTTTCCTAATTAGAACATTGTGTCTAATAGATATAAATTTCAGAAAAGTGACTAAACCTAAAATTCCTAAGATATTTTTTAGTAATTTTGTAGCGGTAGTGGGGAACTATTTGAAGTTTGAAATTATAATCGACTATAAAATCATTACGTCGCAAATGGTAAAATAAGATTGCGGTTAGCTAAGTCACATTCCCAAAAGACGTGTATGGTTGCACGTTGTGAAGTTACGAGCCACTGTGAAATGGCAACGTCCCACGTTAAACAAATTTCAAATTGCCAAATACCAAAAGCTTCTATTCACCAAGTGAACGCTTGATTTAAACTGAATTTGTAAAGGTTAGCTCTTTCTAAAAGCTTTAGTCAGTTTTTTTAAATAATTTTAAAAATTTGGGTGCGATGCGTGAGCTTTAATTAACATCGCGAGGAAACTAAGCCACTATGTCAAATTCATCGAACATTTACCCATTATGTTGGCTTCGAATTCAAGCTCACAAATAATCACAGTTAACAACGTTGTAACTTGTTTAAAGCGTCGCACTTAGAGTTGTCTCCGAAGAAATGATAACAAACTATGAACAAGTTCCTATACAATGAAAATGTCAGTAGAAAACTGCATAGCATTCTACATAGGAACTTATATGTTTCGACTATAGATCCTGTATATGATTAATCGGATATATAGATTTCTGTATAGATTACTATATAGGATCCTGTATTATGATCTTGTATGAGACCCTATCCAGATGCGCAGTAGCGCAACATACAGGTCTATACAGGCACCTATGTAGGATCCTGTGTCATTTCTTATAGGTGGTACCTATAGGTGAAACATACAGAATCCTATGTAGGTTCCCATATAGATCCTATATAGGAACCTATATAGGAATTTTTATTAGGGTAACTAGTGTGTACTTCGCCAGGTTTAGTGAAGACACTATTAGTAAATTTTTGCCAGCTTCAGGATACGAATTCAAGTTTTGTATGGCATAGCCGAGTATTTTGTTCTTTAGGAACTTTATGAATGGTTAGTGTAATTTACTTGGATCATACTTAAAAGTGCGACGTCGTAAATTTCCGTGTTAAAAACCCTGATAAACAATACGATTTATCATGATGATTGGCTTCTGTTTAAAATCAAAGTCAAATTTGTTATAAAAAAAAAGAAATTAAAGTTCTTTAAAGTTTCTATTGCATAATTTGGACTTTAAAAGTGTTCTACAGTGTTACCTGAGGTGCATGTTCTACAGGGAGACCTAGTTTCTTTAAGTCACTTCCGAATTCCTTCACGCCTTGATAGTCTCCTTGAATGGCATACGCTGCAAATTGACTTAATTTGTTTGTCAATCTTTCAGCTTTCGTAACTTGACCCGGCCGAACCCCTGGCCTTTCTTTGTAGAAGATGTATTGCACTTTGACTGTAAATATTTTGCCGTACTGGTCGAATTGCTGAGCTCCAATATCCGAGACCGAGTAACAGGGTAACAATGGCAACTCTTGGAACGGATCCTTGTCATCTCTACTATGCAACAGCTGGATAACGGGGTTGTCACCCTGGTATACGAGTCGAACAAAAATTTTTTTCCAAAATCGCTGCCCTGTTATCTTCTTTTTATTAGGTTGACGAAGTTGCATTTCCCAACCATCACCTGTATAAGTCACTCGTGGAAAATCTTCCAAGGGCTGACTGACATCTTCATCGAAAAGAGGTGTTGGTGGAGTCTCCTGTAATGAACAGAGTTGTATAATATTCATATAAATTGTGCACATTCTGTTGGTCGAGAAATAACTCTTTTAGGCACAGTCAATATTAACCCGCAAGAAAACATATGATGGCTCTTGTATCGAAAGTTCTGACCACTCCATAATTGTGTTTTATATTAGGAATAAATCTTTTATTTCCTTAATCATCTTTATATTTATCATTAAGAAAAAATATTTTTTAACGTTCTTGGTTGATTTTTTTTTTAGAAAAACGAGGTGCAAACAAGAAAAACGCGATTTCGATTATATTTCGTCGTCCGTACACAGTGAAATCTGCTCTTAGTGAGGAGGCGAAAATTTCAAGGTCACTTAGCATTTCGTCATTGTCAGAATGAAGTTAATGTTAATTTAACGGTAATCCTTTAGTAAAATAAACCTATATTCCTCAGTACTAAATACTGTAAGGTATGTAAAATCCCCTGAACAGAGATTACAATAGTGGTGCAGTGAACACTGCAGAAGGATCGGTACATGCTACCGATCCTGACTGTGATGCCTCAGCGGTACAGTCGAGATTTGTACCCACAACCTTACAAGCTATATACGCAACGGTCCCCCAAATTATCACGGCAACGTTGCATACCCGGCTATATCCACTCTACAGATAGAAACCTTAGAGTATATGCTAAAGATTCTCAAGGCTCTGAGAAGATCTGGAAAATTCTTCGCAGGCATTTAGGAATATACTTTTAAAGGTCCAGCAAGGTGGTTTAAATGTTATGAAGGCTTTAAAATGTCCTTTCCAAAATTGAAATAAGTAAACGATCATAAATAACAAGCAGAGAGGCTAAAATTGAAATAAGAATTAGATCATAAATAAAAAGAAGAGAGGCTATCTCAATAGAATAGCTGACAGTCAAGGGTCTTTTGTTAATTGGATTTATTAGATTTATGCAATTTAATCTAAGATTCTTTCCGTAATTTTGAATATTTATTTCTGATTTCTTGCATAGGTCATCTTTTCATATTTTGTTTAATAAAAAAATTAAAAAGAACACTAGAAAAAAAATGCAGTGACGCTCAAAAAGCCCCCGATCTTGGATTCTCCGCTCGGCTCGGGCTTCAAAGCTGTCGGCTCCTTGAGCGTAATTGTAAGTTGTTAAATAAACCTTTTTTGTTTAAATCGTTTCCTCCTCATTAACTTCACCAAATTCTCGATAATCCAAATTCCTACACCTTTCCCCTTAATTTGCGAGATCCATCACAAATTTGGTGCCCTCCAAAAAATCCACAATTTCTCCAAAATCCTCAGTCGAGAGTGGAAGTCAATAAAATAATGACAATTTAAATTTTCGAATTGAATACGTGTGTGCTATTTGAAAGGAAAAATTATAAGCAGAATTTTGGTGGTGGAAATGGTCAAATCTTGAAAAAATTGTATTGAGATTGATTTCATGTCAAAAATGTTGATTGATTTTTAGAAAAAGTGCGGGTAGACATAGTTGATATACTTCGAGTGTTCGCAAGCTCTGGCAACTTTAATAAAAACTAAATCACCCTGATAAAAAACGCTTGATCTGTACTCCTTGTACCAGGATCAGATAAGTGAGAGATTAAAAAAAAACTAATCCAAGAATAATTATTTTGTAAATAGACAAAAAGAAATATCGTAAAACAAACGCGCAAGAATGGTATTTAAAAGTAGAAAAAAACTAGATAAATTTCAAAGAAAAAGAAAGAAAAATCGAAAATAGAAAGCGGCATCAATCACAGATATTGGCGTGCGAATTTAGAAGTTGAGGGATGCAATCCAAACTACCCAGTGCCCCCCCCCCCCCCCTCTTAGTGGATACTTCCGCTACGTGCTCAAGCCACGGGCATTCCCCAGTAGTAAAAATCGAGACGCTCACTTAAGTGAACATGCCGGTTTTTAATCAGCCATAAGAACCCGTGAGCTAGTCGGCAAAAGGTAAAAATAAAAGAAAAAATAAGTACAATCGAATGCATTTAAGATCGGGAAAAGTAAAAATAATTCCGAAGATGGCGAATCCGGTAGAAAATGTAAAAGAGAGTAGAAAAAATAATGAAATTCCACAAATAATGTTTGATGAAGAAATTGCACAAGCAACGATGACTCACGAAAATGGAAATATTAAATGTCAATCGGTCGAAATCGAAAATAGAAGCGAAGGATTAGCAAAAAATTTTAATTTAAAATCGGTACCGGTTAGGAAAGAATTAGAATGAGGGCGGTACAGCTAAGTCAAGCGACAGATGCAGTCCCAAGAACGATTATACAGACACACACAGAAACAGAAGGTACCCCCAACTCTAACAGACAAAACCATACCCCACATAAACGCGAAATTGGAATACTGTCCCCAAATACCGAGATTAGCAAAAAAAAAACAGAAAACGATTAGATTCGAATCGGTTAGAACGAGAAGAAATACTTAGAAAGGAGAAAGAAAGAATAGAATAGACACAAATGGCTCGCATGACTCAAATGACTCGGATGAAACAAGATTTCACCTTATGATAGATTTTAAAGATCATAAATTTAGAGTGTCAGTTGATACCGTTGCAACTCACTCATGTATGGGTGAATAATTTATAAAAACAATTAAACACTTAGATCAATAAGTTAAAAACCCAATAAATAACACATTAATGGCTGCGTTAGGACAAAAACTTATTATTCAGGCTGGTACCAGATTTAAGATCGACAGGAATAATAGAAACCGATAGATAGAACCGAATGTAATTAAAATTCAGGAATCGGTAATGAAAGATTTCGAGGAAACTAAGAATAGGAAGAGCGATGAAAATATATTAAAATTCGGAACGAAGAATGGCCTGAGAAACAAAATGTGAGAGAAAGAGACAGATTTGCTACAGTGCAAAGTCTCTTCTGCCTTTCTTACAGGTGATGCTTCAGACTCTGTTCCGCCAGCACCCCAGCCGGCACAGAGTATACGAGGGCATGGTGCCCCACACCCTAAACCCTACAAGGCGAGGGACGCAACACTGGCACGAGCCAGCGTGGACGTCAGTAAATAAGATAAGCAGACTAGGCAAAATAGAGAAAGAAAGAAAAGAAAACAAATAAGGAAAGAAACAAAATAAACACGATTTTACATGTAAAAAATAAAGAGAGGAAATTAGAGACAGAATTTAAAGGGCCAGTGGAATGCAATAAAGAGACAAATGATTCTAAATTGAAGACGGTTATCGATAAAACAGAGGAAAAAAATTACGCGATAATTATTATTAGAATTATTAGAGTACGATAACGAAATTATGTACAGAAAGGAAAGCTTAAATCATGTCCCAGATGCGCTATCAAGATTCAATACAAATGAAATAAAAGTTTCTAGTATTTTAGCAAGCGTAAGAGAAAATAAAGAAAAATATTTAAAAGAAATCAAGGATAAATGGTATAAAACTGTTCTTGGGCGAACTTTTCAATCCGGTCCATGAACGGTCTACCAGATTATATGCAGTCAATGACACACTGAATACGGGAAGCAGTCTGATCCATAGTTGGTTTTACCCTTCGATATCCTCACGACGGGAGGCTTCCATTTCAGCCAGATCTTGGGGCTTGGGAAGAATCTGTATGTTAGTATGTGGAATAGGAAATAGGAATAGGAAATGAAAAAAGTTTTTTTAATGTATCGATAAGATAAGGCAAGAATTTTATCTGATCATTTCATTTCATATATATTTATTCATCCAAGATTCTTACGACCAATTACATGATAACATACCTATGTTATCATTAAAATAGAGTATACGCAGCGAAGTTATATTACAATGTTTTATATTCAAAGATTATATTTCTAGATGTAAACTTACATGAATTATAGTAAAGGTTATGTTTGAAAATGGAAGTTAAATAGTTTGATAATCAAATATGAACCACGTCAAGAGGAGCTGTACAATTTCCTCTAATTTTGGTTACAATGCCAGACATCCATTTATGATTTGTTTGGAATTTTATCAATGTTTGTTTCTGCATCTTTCACAATCTTAAAGATGTTTTGATTTCTAGAGGATAAAAAAGTGGAGCAAAATTTATCACCTAATCTATGAATATCCTTTAAATGGTCAGGAATCTGAGTATTCGTACAATTAATCATTCACGGATCCGAAATCTCTGGATTATTCATATGTAATTGCTTATGTTTATTAATCTGTAAGTGTCATAAGTTTTTAATGAAGAAGAGAGAATATTTTTTATTCTAATCGCTTATTTTATTTCAAAATTTGGATGATTGTGAATAACAAAGATTTACATCTTTTGCATTTCACAGTATAATTTTAAAGCATTAGGCTAACGTTTTTATTTAATAGAGTGACTATGAAATCCCGAGTTGTAACTGACTTTAGTTGAGTTAGTAATATTACAAGGAAAAATATCACATTCACGACAATTAAAAAGAAAATCCTTCTTGGCCTGTGTGTCTTTAATATCTCAATTGATTTTAATCCAGGTGTTGATGTTAATAAAGAGAAAATTTGTGTTACCGAAATGTTGGGTTCAAATTCAATAAACTCGTCCGCTTGAGTTGATAAAAACATCGCTCTCATATAATTCCTTCATCGGTTTCTCGGACGTTAGAGATCTGCTCACATTAAAAAGTAAATGAAAAGCTCTTTATAAAGTTTTGAAAGATTGAAAGTCACGTTTTCTTGCATAGAAATATGAACTTCGACTGTTTATGGACGAATATTAGGGAGGAGATAGTTACAATAAACACATGCTTCTATGATATATACCATCTCATTTACAAATAGATGATGTATCGTCGATGATTGCGACTCCTCTTCTTCACTTGCTAGGGATTTTTAAAAGAAGTTAATTGAGGATATATCCTGATTAATCGTCGTGCAATATTTCTTGTTACATTTTCAAAGTTTTATGTTTCTTAAACACTGGTTTTGCACGTGCCGACTCCAAACAATTTTAGCAAAGTTTTGTCTGTTAGGTAAACTGCTGTTGTTAGTGGCATTAAATGCTCGGAAATGATGTTAATCCATTAAAAAGGGTTTCGGACCGCAATATTAGCACCTTCTACCTTAATTATCGTTCTGGTCAGCAACAAACTGTAATAAAGCTGCTGAGGCTTTTTTTAAAAGCTGAACTGAGAAACGATTGTAAGAAAAAGGTTTAAAATACATGCAGCAGCTGGCGTTCATTGCAGGCAATGCAGAGTTGACAATTTGAGTTGTGAAATTGTTCCTTTTTAAGACAAAAATCGACTTGCTAAGTGAACACCCTACCAAACTCTTCTCTCTATTAACTGAATTTTAAGGAAAATATGATAACTTGCAAAATAAATTTAAGGCTTTGGAAGCAGTAATAAAGAAAGGTCAGCAAACCTCACGCAACGTCACCACATTGGAAAACATCGATCTGCTTGCTAAACATGACGAATGCACAAGCAAAGTTAGTAAGGGTGAACAACAAGATAGAAAGCTGGAAATGGTCATTACAGGCCTTCCTGAAAAACCTGATGAAGATCTACTGACACTTTTAAAATCAATTGTTAATACTCTAAGCCTCTCAATCAATTCTGTAGATGTAGTGAATATTTTCCTAATTGTCTATGGGACTGTGGAAAGGCCTAGATCAGTACTTGTTCGATTTGTGAGCAGAGTAGTACGTGACCAGATGTTCTCAGACAAAAGATATAATGGAGTCCTTGAGGCTAGTTCGATTGACTCAACTTTTGGAAATTCTATAGTATACCTAAACTACAATCATCCACCTGAGACTTACTCTCTCTACGAGGATCAAATGTACCAGCAAAAAATGTCTGAATTCGCAATAAGGCTATTTACGGAAGACTTTCCAACGTGGAATCACTATTTGGAGCTTGATCAAGATCTGAATTACAGGCACTAAATCTCACAATGCAGAAGATTACTACGAGTGCATAAAGACTTTGGAACGTCAGTACTTCATCTTCAAGTTCAAGTATTTCTAATTTTATTACAGCGAATAACATTAACTCTACTTTAGAAAAATTTCTGAGCATCTGGCTTGTAAATGCTTAGTATCTTAACGCGCACATCGATAATTCTTTTTCATTTCATAATAATATTATTTTGATAATAATGTAATAACATAATTACGGTTGCTGAGACCTAGGTAAACTAATATATTAATGACTACCTAGTATAAATTCCTGTTTTTTTTTCGATATGATAGAAGGGGTGGGCAGGGTAGAGGTATCGGTATGTATATACGCCAAACTTTAACTAGACGTCTTCTCCAATGCTCGTCAGAATCTGACGTGGATTTATTCTATCTCCTTGACTTGAATTTATGATTTTAGATATTATTCCACCCAACGCATCCAAAAGCACGTGTTGCATTGCGTATTTCTAAGCGGACCGCGTGAACATAAAGAATACTCTACAAAGTATCCTCAGAGTATCCACATATTATCGACATAGTATCCCTTACGTATCATGCAATAAAAGCTCCAAAAAACAGTAAGATCAACTTTTGAATTGGTGAAATTTCGGATTCTACGTTAAAGTTGCCATTAGAAGGTCATAGAGTAATGGCAATATTTTTTTTTCAACGGTAAAAAGTTTTAAAAATATATAATAACTCCAGTTGACTGCTACTTACAGATTATGGGGTTCAAGTTTTGCAGTCAACAGGCGTTATACGTCTTATTATTTTTTCTTTTTGCCGTTGCAAAAAAACCATTGCGATCACCCGGGGATGTGGATACTATGAAGATACTCTATAGAGTAACGTTTCCGTCCACGTGGTCGGCTCGGGTCATCCCCGAAATTCGGGATCTATTTATGATTTTGAAGCAGCATTTACTCTTCACTCTC
The DNA here is from genome assembly GCA_010014905.2 of Druon quercuslanigerum. Taxonomy (NCBI): domain Eukaryota; kingdom Metazoa; phylum Arthropoda; class Insecta; order Hymenoptera; family Cynipidae; genus Druon; species Druon quercuslanigerum. Next base: position 17,853 of record JAAAKG020191719.1, read on the forward strand.
CGGTATTTATTAATATCCTAAGTATCTCTAAGTATTCTAAGTACCTAATATCCTAAATATCGCCACCTCACGTACCTGATTGGAATTTTGGGCGGTAAATGATAATGATATGGTTTTATAATATAGTCAAAGGGAATTACAATTCTTATCCTTATACAAAGTAAGTATTCATATAAGTTGCCTGTAGAAAAATGTAGGTTTCTCCACCATCGTGACTTCCATAACATAATTTTTTTGACTTATACTTGTATTGACTTCCATTGAAAAATTCTCTACACTTCGTGCATATAAACCTAAAAACCTTCCGGCACCATGAATTACACTCAAAATCAGACTTATAATGAAGGAAAGAGAATTGCTGTACAATGCAACTAAGCGTAATAATTTCCTCTATTTGATGCCGCAATTTCGCTCGATGAGAAACTTGGTACATCAGTGAAACATCACTGAGCTTCATCACCTCTGGAATGAATTTCGCAGATTGGGTCTTATTAATCCTACAAATACATCAATATTTACTTCAATTACTGCAGACAAATTCAACTTCTACTTCAATTCGGTATCAAACGTTTTCACAAATCATAATCAGATTTCTTTTTCTAAATCCTATCTTTTAGAAAATAATACGACTCCACTGTCTACCTTTTCTGAAGTGACACTTTTTGATTTGAACACCATTCAGGTGTTCATTCTTCACCTCCCGACATATTTAATATATCACTACATCCTCTACTATCTCCGACACCTGGAAGATAACAATCATACGAGCCAAGCCTAAGGTAAAAAATTCAGTTGCTCCAAATGGTTATAGACCTGATCCTCTACTATGTCCCTCTTGCGCGCTAAAACAAATAACCCTAAAATTCCTTCTAGAAGATTCCTATATCAACCGCCTCACAAAAATTTAACATTTTCCCTGAAAAATATCTACCCTCACTTGTCAATTTTGAGTAAGCTCTCTTGTACAGTAAACATATGTCACGTCACCTATGCCCGGATTTAAAGTTTTCTTTGAGCCAAGATAATATAACTTATATTACATTGAAAATTTCCAACATCTGCTAAGATCTGAATGACAGTTTTTGTTGTACGTCAACACCGTATGTGTCAGAGATGAAATTATATCTACTTTTTGTTGATGTTAATGAGAACGCGTTGATGGACAACGATTGGGGGAGAAATTTCAGCTATGTAGGTCATAACTTATTAGACTATTAAGACGACGCTGACGGACATACGATTGCGAGGATTTACTTCTATAAATATTGAAGCTTCTCGAAAATACCATAAAACATATTAATTACTCTATAAATGTCAACCTGAAAGACTCATTTTAACACCATACGCGCCGACGCGTTAAGAAGACGTTCATGGAAATGCGATTGCGAGGAATTTATTTCTAAAATTAAATGGGTTGCTAAGACAATCCACAACTATGCTTCATCCGTCCTTAGTTCGTACTTCGTGTCGTTCTATCATAAATTATTTATGAAAAATTTGAAATGATTATCGCTACTTTTTGCAACAGCAACGTTTATGTTAACGCCTAAAAACAAAAAGTATGCATCCTATCGAAAAGTGATTAATGACAAATTTGTAGATTATATCAGGACGCGCAATTTTAGTTGAATTACTTTTTTCGTATCTTGCATAGATAGGCCGTAAAATTAAACTTTTGAGTTTTCGTTATTTTTTGTATGATTAAAATATTAATTTTCACCTTTTCGACAAATTTCAAAAATTTGTTATGATAATATTGTCAGGCTTTAAAAAATAAACTTTTATGTTCTCTTCACTTTTTTATATCATGTGTTGTTTGGCTCAAAATGTTCATGTTGGATCATTTTTTTGGATTTTGAAAATGCTATAACTCCGATAAATTTATTTTCATCAAGAAAAGTCATGAGAATAAATTGTTCGAGTTTCCAAGTACTATAAAAAGCCGTACAATTTGAAAATGTACTCACTTTTTGAATTGACATCCAAAATAGCTGGTTTACGAACTTCTGCTTTCTTTTTAGGCTCTAAAAAAATTAGCCGAAGCAGAATTCAATCTGACCAATCTTTCGAAAGTGCCTACAGTATACAGACTGCAGACTATAGATTATAGACTGCAGACTACAGACTACAGACTACAGACTAGAGACAGACATACACTTTCGTAAAAATCATATTTTCTGACTCAGGAGGTCTCAAAACTTGAAGATTTGATGAAAACCGAAAAAGTGATATTTTACATAAAACTAATACCTTCTCATTATGATGAGAATGTAGTACCCACAGATTCTTAAGAGGTTCTTTTAGATACAGTGGATCACAGTAACGGATTTAGAATTTTATCAAAGAAATCAGCTACAAACATATTAGAGTTGACTAAGAAACGTTTAATCCTAAGAGACGAATTTTTAACAAAAAAGTTAAATTTTCGTCCAAGAACTTGTTAGAAAATTGTTTAATTTTTAAAACAATAATCGAATTTTGAACCAAATTATTTAAAAAAATTAATGAAAAATGAATGTTTATCTAAAAATCGGAGGTTTTATTAAAATAAATAAATAGAATGACAGTATATGTAATGAAAAATACAATAAACTCAACCAAAAACTAAGAATTTTCGACACAATAGTTGAGTTGTCAACCAAAATACCCTTAAATTGTTGAATTTTCCACAAAAAAAAAATAAGTTTTGAACTAAAATTTTAAATCTTAAAACAAAACAAAGAATAAAATTTTGACAAATTAGTTTACCTCTCAACCATTTAAATTTTCAAAAATTAAAATATTTTAAAGCAACAAAAATTGAATTTTAAATTTAAAAAAATTGATAAATCAAACATTGAAAAAATGATGCTATGATAACGTGAATATCTACAGACAGTAAAATTATATGCAACACGTATAGGTTGGAAAGAGAAAGAAAGAGAGAGAGCGAGAGGTATGCCTTTAAAATGTTTTAATTCTTACCGCATAGCTCAGAAAAACCAATGAAACCATATAAAATTCTTGCATCAATCTTGAGAAATACCAACAGATTCTTAAGAGATCCATTTACAAACAGTGGATCACTTTGACAGAATTATAATATTATTTTTTTATAGATGAATTGAACTGGCCAATTTAAAACAAAAATCTTATTGTATTGTAGAAAATTATATTTAAAACGGTTTATTGAAAGTATAAAACAGGCTACATTTGTGGAAATAACGTCGTTTTAGTTTCAGACTCACGCTTAGTCTGCCGCTGCTCACAAATCACTTCGCTCAAGCCCTCTTATGGTTTACAGTTAAAGCTCAGTCCCGCGAAATACAAAACTATTTTTTAAATAGCAACTCCACAATCGGCCATTCTGAATTATCATACGTCTTGTATGATCCATACTACAATGATTACACTCATTCTCTCCACGCTTTCATATACTCCGCGCAGGTACTAGTACTTTTAGGCCCTCCAATTAACCCTACGCTTCGGACATCACAGGTATCGTTAGATTTCGCGCGTTCAACCATATATGGACCGTAAAATTTCGCTTTCATTTTCCGTCCGGCTCCTAACTGAGTGCGCTTGATCGCGAAAAAATCTCCTTCTTTATATTGAGTAGCTTTACGCCGCCCGAGATTGTAACTGTGGCGGTTTTCTTCTTGGACTTCCATGATTTGTTCCTTCATCTTCTTCCGGAGATCTTCCCGATTTTCTTCAAATCCCGTCTGAATTTCCTCTTCCAGCAGTTGTTTTAACATTAAATCACCTTCTGCTCTCATCTGAACTCCAAAGAGAAGTTCAAAAGGAGTCATGCCAATGCTTCTCTGAAATATTGAGTTCAGTACCAGCTGAAGACGTTCGACATGACGATACCACTTGGATGGATCGTCTATCGCCAGCTTCGTCAACACTGGAATTATGGTCCTGTTCAAGCTTTCCACCTGACCATTCGCCCGTGGAAGTCAAGTCATCACGGTCTAGTGTTTAATTCCTTGCTGCTCACAATAAGAATCAAACTCGTCTGAGGTAAAAGCTGATTCTTTATCTGAGATAATCAAGGACGGATTGCCAAAAATGACCTTCTGACCCTCCAGTTTTTGAAGCACTTCTTTCGCTCCCGTCGATTTTGTTGGATACAACCAGGTGAAATTCGTAAATCCATCGATGACCGCTAAAATATGATGATACCGTTTACCTGTTGTCTCCAATGGTCCTAGGTGGTCAATGTGATACGTATGTAGCGGTATGCTGTCTTTGGTCAAAGGGTGCAGATTACCCTCCTGTTTTCCTTGTTTTTTGTTTCCAAGGATACATTTTACACAGTTAGAAATAACCTTTTCTATCTTTTGTTTGAGATTCGGAATATAATATTCCTGCTTGATGAGTTCTTCAGTTCTCTTGGTAGCAAAGTGTCCCCGTTCGTGAGCAGCTTCAGATTATCTCACTCTGCATCAACTCTGGAACGACAAGCACGTCTCTGCCTTCTTGTTGGGCATACAGCAGGCTACCCTGAATGAAATAGTTTTGGTAAGGCTTCTCCTTCAAGATCTCTAAAATTAAGCGAACTTCGTTGTCCTCTTCTTGAGCTCTTTTTATCCGGGGAACGATTTCCTGTACTATGGCACACATGACTGGATAACGACTTAAGGCATCCACATGTGTTATCCTATTGCCCGAGCGATGCTCGATTTTGTACTTGAACGTTTCCATTTCCATAGCCCATCCTGCTATTTTGTGCGAAATATCTTTCTTATCCATTGTCCTCTGGAATGCCTGGCAATCTGTAATTATCTTAAACTCTATGCCTAGAAGATACACTCGGAACTTACGTCGTGACAAAACTACTGCTAGCATCTCCAGCTCGTAGCTGGAATTTTGCTATTCAGCTGGCGTCGTCTTTCGGCTCATGTAATACACTGGATGTAGCTGGTAATCTTCTGGAGATCTTTGAAACAGTATGGCTCCATAGCCTTCTCTGCTCGCATCCGTATGGAGCTCAGTTTCATACATTGGGTGATAAATCAATAAAACTGGCTCTTCTGACAGAACGTTCTTTAATTTTTAGAAAGCCCTAAACTCCTCTTCTCCAAACCGAAATGGCTTGTTCTTCTGCAACAGGTCTGTCAAAGATCTGGATATTAGGGCATAGCCTTTGATGTATTTACAAAAGTAACCAGTGAGCCGAAGGAAACTCTGAATGTCCTTGACTGCCTTCGGTTCTGGGAACTTCTGGACCGCCTTAATTTTCTCCGGTGATGGATGGAGTTTTCCATCCTTTACGATATGTCCTAAAAACTCTATCTGCTTCTGCATAATTTGAACTTTCTTTTTGTTAATCTCCAATCCATATTCAGTAGCAACCAGTAAAACCTCCTTTAAGCGCGTTAAACCCTTTTCTTCATCAACCGTCGGAATTACTAGATCGTCAATGAACATAAACATTGTTCATTTTCTAATTAAATCGCGAAATATCATTCTCAAAAATCGTTGGAAAACAGCTGGACAGTTGCTCAACCCGAAAGGCATATTTTTAAATTGATATTGACCGTTTTGGGCCACAAACGCAGTGTACTTTCTACTTTCTTTCTCGACAGGTACGCGGAATCCATTTTTCAAATCAAGGACACTGAATATACGCGCACCTTGAAGTTGGTTCAAAGCGTCATCGACAAGTGGCAAGCGAAATTTTTCCCGCTCAATTTTCCGATTCATCTTTCTATAGTCGACACATACTCGCGGAGTACCATCTTTTCTTTTTGCGACTACCAAGCGACTGGCAGATTCTGACGAACACGATTCAATTTCGTCATTTACTAACCACTTCGTTATTTGATTGTCGACAATTTCGCGTTCTAATGGCGCCAAGCGAGTCGGCCTATCAAAAACAGGTTCAGTATCTTTAAGAATGATTTTTAACTCTATCTCAGTCGAGTTACTTCTCTTCAGTTCGCAGCTTTCAATTAAATTGTCAACTTCACTGCGAATCTCAGGATCTATTCCATGACTAACATCAACAACTTTTTCTGAAACTACATTAATACATGCTAAAAAAACAGTAGGATTTAATTTTGAAATGACAACGCGGTCGGGTTCTATTGTAACTCTAGCTTGCGCAGTAATATCATTACCGATCGCTGCATTTAGTGGAGCACTACCGTCTGGTATTACATAAATTGTGAGAGGATATTCCTCATCATCAAGTTTAATTACATCCTGAAAATATCCTATCGGTTTAACCCCATTGTGACTCATGCCTATCAAGGAAATTTCGGTTAAACGCAACTTTGGTTTTCCAATCTGCTTATGCACGTTTTCCTGAATAAAAGTTACCATACTACCTAAATCAACATAACCTTCAATCGCAGAATTTCCAATATCGTATTTTTTATGAAACTTTGAATTCATATCTACATTTAGCGTTAATAAATTTACATTAACTGATTTCTTATTATCACTAGACTTACCGGATTTTTCCTCGGTACACTCATTGGCAATGTGCCCAAATTTATTACAAGTGAAGCACTTCCTACCTAAGCTTTTGGACTTACAGTCCTTAGACTCGTGCCCCTTTGTACCACAATTGAAGCACCGCACACTTCCGGTATTCGCAGTAGAGATTTTCTTCTGGTCTCCTTTCGCTTCTGTCTTCCCTGATGAATTAATCCCTCTGTTGGTCTTCTTGTCTCGTTCTTGATTCATTTTTCGTATATCCTCGTACGTCCTCAGCTTGTCCTTGAACTCCT
>JAAAKG020191730.1:0-24574 GCA_010014905.2 Druon quercuslanigerum
AATCAGAGTCGGGCAAGAAGGATGTGACGTAATTTAGGAAAGACTATAAATTCTCGAGCGAGTCAGTACTCACTCTCTCTTGTACTCCGCCCCCTTTGTGTCGTGCGTGGTGTCGAATCTTTATTGTCGCCGAGTTGACAGGGTGCCGTTCACGTTCTCCTGCTTCCCTAGAGAGCGCAGCCGGATCTTCCAGAAAGCGAGAAAGGGACCCATCGTCGTTGTACCTCGAGTCAGCTGGTAAGATTGTCTTTCTTTTTTAGTCTTGCGAAGCCTCCCAGCTTTCTGTTTTTGTTACCTTTCCTATGAAACTATGATTTGTAACTTCCCTTTTGTAGTTGGCCCTAAAACCCCTTTTAATTACCTTTAATCAATTCTTGTTGGCCAAGAAAGCCCTTTAATTCTACTTTTCCCAATTTTAGTTGGCCAAGAAAGCCCTAAAATTCTATTTGCTCTCCCGATTTTAGTTGGCCAAGAAAGCCCTAAAATTCTATTTTTTTCCCCTTGAAGTAACATAACTAATTTTGAGGTTAGGTTTGCCACGTGGCTACGAGGTTTCACAAGATAAATTGTTCGCAATTTTACTGACCTGTTCTGATTTTGTTTTTTTATTATTTCTTGTGATTATTATTGTGATTTTGATTATTGTGATTATTTTTTTGTGATTATTTTTGGTGAATATGTTGATTGTTTTCGCCATGTCCCAAATTATGTGAATAGTTGTCCCACCCTCCATTCTCCCGAATATTTTGCTATAATTAGTCTATATCGTTAAATTTCGCGAAATCATCGAGTATCGTGTCGGTAAATTGATTGTATTGTAAGTTGATCCTCGTATCGTAAAGAACCAAATTGTAAAATTTTCTTTTGTTGAGCTTATGACATTTCATTATCCAAATTTGTGAATTTTTAAAGATGATAGGCGATAATTGTTAAATTGAAAAATTGTTAAATGCTGAGCTTTAATCGAAAATAGTCCCGCCAATCGTATGAATTTATTTTAATAAATTGATATCTAGTAATTTGCCGTATAACTTGTTGTATTATTCACGAGTAAGAAACTCCTATTCATCCTATTCATCTACTTTTTGGAGATGAGGAGTTAGAAAATCAGCCTGGTATGCTCGCACTCTGTGGCGAAACGGAAAGTCATGCAAAAGTGGAGAATTTGTACGAGAAGATTATACCCATGTATTCATTCTCAGATAAATATTATAATTATACATATACTTATTCATATTATTTATCCAATGTAAATACGGTCGATTTCATAATATAAAGGTTATTATAATTTTTTAATTATTAATATGTAAATAGAATACAAATTATGGTGTTGAAAATTAAACTTATATTCAGGCTTACTTGAAAGTAGTTATAAGTATATTCTTGGTTCAAAGAAAGATTTAATTTTTAATTGCATGGAAGAAAAGATAAGTTTTTAAAAGGAATTAAATATTAAAAGATACATTATATTAATTCTTATTTAGAACATTTAAAAAAGTTAGATATCTTAAATAATCAAAAACCGTAGATTCCGAATTATTATGTTTTAGGCTGGTAACATTAAAGTTAAAAAAATGGATAGGATATTTTAAAGCCTTAAGTCCATTTAAACTAGCTATCTAGACCATTACAAATATCTACCGTAATTCCATGCGGATAATTTCTGCGAAGCTTCTCTGAGCAGAAAAATCTTCAGTAAATATTCAGAGATTTCTATCAATAGGGAAATGACAAATTTATTTTTGATCTCCATTTTTAAAGGTAGAATATTAATTTTAAAAAAATGTTTATGCTGAACACAAATCTGTACAAAATAAAAAAGAAATACCCTTTTTGCCTCGTTAAACATTTGTCCGTTTGGCAAAATTTGTTTTCCACACGCTGATTTACAAAAAAAAAATACAAGAAATGTCAAATTTCATTTTGTATTTTCGTTTTTGAAGGTAAAATATTAATTTTTGAAAAATAATTCTTGGAATGAATGAAAATGTCATAAGAACTTCTATTAAAACTTTAGTGGAAACACTGATTTCTTTTTAAATTAAAAAAATTTTTGATTACCTTCTTACACTGAAGATAAAATTTTTGTCCGGTACAAAAATTGTATCAGAAAACTGGTGATATTAGTTTCAACGTACACTCTCAATGCTTATAATATTGTTTTCAGATTTCCAATCGCACTTTCGTCCCACGCGGCAAACTTTTCAATCGATTTTGGAGGATATAGGCCCAATATTGAACTAACGGAACCCTAGACCACAAAGAATGTGTCCAGGGGTAGGCAAAGAAGCTCGCAGTAAATATTCAGTAATTTCAATATTGTGCTTGGGATTAGGTACTGCCTAGTTATATATTCGAGAGGATTTTTAGTGTTCGTGATATTCAGTACTAAATCAAAATGGAAAAATATATAAAATTCTGCACTTCCTTTCAGATCAATAGCTGACCGCTTCGTCGTTGCTATGGTTACAGCTTGGAGATGCATGATGAATGTTGTCCAAGTTCTAAATGATGAGGCTCATAACTATATCAAGTGGTCTGAGGGCCAGCAGAAGAGGTCGAAGCGGCGATGAGACGCCACTTCGAAAACCAAGTTGTCGGAGATATTAAGTTCAGCTTCACGAAAAGGCCCTTTAGAGGCATTCTGAAGGCTTTCGTGGAGCTGTCAGAGGAGCTGGCAGCAAGGCTGGTGCACGCGGGACACTTGAAGGTGGGATGGGTGTCCTGTCGTGTAAGAAAAGAGATGGAGGCCACAAGATGCTACCGCTGCCTAGGCTTCGGCCACGTAGCAGCGAAATGTGAGGGTCCAGATAGGACCAAAGCATTCTGGCGATGCGGAAAAGAGGGGCATAAAGCTGCAGCATGCGAAAGTACACCGCAGTGCTACCTCAGTGCCGCAAAGAGAGATAAGCCACGGAAAGACCATCGTTCGGATACATGGAGTTGCTTGGCGTTCAGGGAGGCAGCTAAAGAAAAGGCACCCCCTGAAGTAATACGAAAGCGGTTCCGGGGGGAATCATGTCAAGGAGAAAGGGTAAAAAAAATTTTAAATATGTAAATAATCTTAAAACATAATTATTTGTTCAAAAAATCTTTCCTTACAAAAAAATTGCTTCTAATAATTTCAGACATGAAAAATTTACTTGCCAAATTGAAAAAATTCAATTGCAAAAAACACGGTTAAAATTAATTTTGGTTTTTTGTGAATTTTAACATTAATCACAAAAAATTATGTTTTTGATTTAAAATGACATTAGGCGTAATATGTTTATTCGTAAAATCATGGAAAAATTATTTTTTTCAGATATCTGACTTTTGGCGCAAATACCTTAAGGCTGATGTTGAAGTGTACAAAGCAATGTGGAAATTCGGAGGGTCGCTCAAGTCGACATCTCAGCAAACGAAAAAAGGTTATTCCTTACTCCAATTTATACTCTACAGAAAAATATCACAATTTTCCGTCGGGTATTTGATATACACTTTTGCAGGTACAGCACTTATATTTATAAGTCCTAACGTATGTATTTTCCACGCAATGATAAGAACAATATTTATATTTTCTCCTAAAGCTTTGCAGAGCAAGTATACTTTTGTTTAAAATGAAATAAAAACGTAAAATCGAAAATCATATCGCTAAAGATGCTAACAATTATTAATGAAATAGTACTGTTGATTGCCAATTATTATCAGTTTTTCTTATCGGATCAGGACCTTGAGTTTTATTTTGAATTCCAAATCCACCAAATATTAGTCCGATAAAGTAATTACGTTTAAAAAATTACAGATTCACGAGAAATTAAAGGTTTCAGAGAGCTGCAACATTTCAATTGAATGCTGAAAGCAATGTTAGACAGTCCGTACTTACACTCCACTCTGCTTTACACACAGTTTTCACAGGGATTTTTTTTTTAAATCTTATCTTAGCACAATCTACATTTTAAAACTAATACTTTTAAATAAATGAAACACCTTCGTAATACCAAAATGAAAGTTTAGAATAGGAATTCATTCACTCATCAAAGCTATTCCGATAACTGTATCTGAACAAGTGTGAATCAATCCGAAAAGTTTGTAATCGCGTTTGTTGTAAAACGCTTGAAAATTATCCCGACTCAATCCAATTCTATTAAAGACTTCTTTCAGAATGAATCTGAACATATTCAATCCTGCTGAATCCGAATCAATCGGAACACTGATTCATTCAGATTGAAAATAAATCGCGTTCCGGATTAATTCGGATTGGAAATTTACTTTGGATTCGTTCAGATTCATTCGGACATAAGTCTCAGATAGGATCGGATTAATTTTCAAGCGTTTTTCAACAAACGAGATTCAAACCCTTTTTCGAATTCATTCGCATTGTCTCGAACACAGATATCTGAATCATTCAGAATAGTTCTGATTAGCTCGCGATAAATTCACTTTTGCCAGGGTAAATATTGGTGGAACTTACTTATGTGCAAAAACTCAGATTTTATGGAGATTTCATGCAAAAATTGGGATCCTATACAATTTTATAAGATCCTAATGTTTTCAGCTAGCATCGCAAGGTCCGGGCAAGCTTTCCGCAAATCAGATGTCTGCCATGTGGCAATATTGCAAAGCGAAATTGAAGTTATTCGCAATATTGCCGCATGGTGGATATTTTGTTATTTGTGGGAAGTTTGCCTGAACATCGCGATACAAGCATCCGAGCCTTTCTTCGTAAAGTTTAGGCAAAGTCTTCTTGTATCTGTATTCTTTCTCGAATTTACGGAAGCAAGGTTAAACCTCCGATACCAGAGGAGATAAATGGACGAAAGCGAAGATTTGCTAAGAAGATAAGTAAATCAGATCAAGATTCTCAGTCAAGCGGAAAATAAATCGATGACCATGAACACACGCTGTACAGCAAGACATCTTCATTGTCGAAATTCGAAGAGCTTATTTAAGATGACTTTATCACGAATTAAACTATTAGCCGAAAAAGTTGGATTTAAATAATGTTCATACAATTATTCATACAATTAATAATTAATAATTAATAATTGTTCATACAATTTTTTTCCTACAGAAACTAAATGAAATAAAAATAGAACAAAATTACTACCGTGGTGGACCAGATGAACGAAAAGTGTACGCTAGAAGGTACCCTTCTAGGATCCCTTCCGTATCATGCAACAAAAACTCAAAAAGCAGGGAGATAAACGTTCAATTTAGTGCAATTCGGATTCTACGTTAAATTTTCCATGTGAAGGTCATGGAATAATTTCAAGTTCTCTTTGAAGCGTTAAAAAATACCTATCATTAACATAGGCTGAAGGTTACTACATGCGCATATTCTTTCAGTAGCAGCATACTACTTAAGCGACCATAAATGCGCTCAAAGTCGCCTTTAGCAGAAGTTATGAAATGTTAAAAATTTTTAACGCTGCAAAATAAATATTGCAATTACTCCGTGACATTCTGATGGAAAATTTAACGAAGAATCCAAATTTCAACAAGTTAACTGCCCATCTTGCTGTTTTTTTAGTTTCTTTTTGATGATACGGAAGGGATACTATGCGCAAATACTATAAGGGTACCTAGCGCATCTTTTTCGTTAATTTAGTCCGCCAGGGTTGTACTGATCTAATATTTGTGTGATGCGTCCGCACTGGCTATATTTAAATCATGATCAGATTTATGTTTCTCTCAAGAGTTATCTTAAAATAAATAACTTTATATGATTTCACAACCTTCATCTATAAAATACTGACATGTTGCGGTTGCTGGACTCACGGTTCAACCTGAAAATTCAATGATTATACTTAATACATAGCAAAAGGAAGTATTCCTTACCTACTAAGACCACCTTCCTTTTTAGAAAGGAGAGTCCACTCAACGAAGAACTGCCAACTTTTAATTATTTCCGCGTGTAGTCATATTTTTAAAGGCCCATATTACAGTTTAAAAATATGGCTTTATGCTTAAATGATTGAATTTTATATAATGACAGTTATAATAACAGTAAATAATACCTTTTTCCTGAGAATTTTTATAAATGTTGGCGTATTCTTCGAAAACATTAATAAATCTTTCCCTGAGATCTCTGTGAGATTTACACTTCTTTTCCAGCAGAATGTAGATGTTGCTGCTTGCGTCTCACGACTTTCTCGTACTGATTTTTCCTTAATTTTTGTATAATTTTCCTTCATCTTCTCTTGTATCGAAGGTTTATCCTTGCTTCCTGAAGGTTTTGGTCTCAAGAGTCTTTCACGATACCCTTTCAAATTCGATGATAAAGCCACGGGATTAATCTGAGGTTTGTCGTATAAGAAATTATCCATTAGACTGTAAAATTCCCAAAATCGTGGCGACTCTCCCGTATCTTCGACTAACTTTCTATGCTATTTATATGTTTCAGTTGAGCCTTTCCATTTTGAGTCGCACTGAGCTAAAGAAACGTTGCACTTTAATTGCGCATTCACCATCAAAGCAAATTTGGCCCAAATATCCTTCTGCAACCATTTCTTATTTCTTGGGTCTTCTACAGTATACCTGTAAGACTTTATCAAGAGCTTGACCGTCCTTGGGTCCCAGTGAAAATCAGCTTCTACACATAGAAAAATGTATATATCAATAACATGAATGGTTACGTGCATCTAGAAATGTTTGCAGTACAGGAAAGTCACATATTCCGGGTGAAAGAAGAAATTTAGAATTCTTTTGATAAGTTTTTAATTATCGCAAATGAGAAAGTATAAAATAAAATTTTTTAATAATTGAACGTCGAGAGGACGTTAAAAGATTTAAATTCCCTTGCTAATAAAATAATGGCATAATTTTGCAATTATGTATAAAAAAATGATTCTTGCAAAGATGTATGATACATAGCAGGACTGGTGCTATCTTAATATTTTATGTGGAAAAAGAAGAATTATGTACTATGCTAAAATATTTACCTTTTCCCTTTTTGGCAAATTATTTACCCTATTCCTGGAAAAATATTCAGATAGCTTAAGTCTTGCTATTCCATCCAAGCTTCTAAGCTCCAACAATATTTACATTTGTTGATTTTATCCCTAGAAAAAACAAAACTAAAAAGATGTCTACTTAGAAGTTTGATTGACTTGAAAAATTTTTCTATTCTTTTTCTGTAAGATAGAACATGTGATTTCTTGAATAGAAGAAGTTCTTATTAAATTTTTCCAGTTTAAACTTGAAGTACATATCTGCGGTACGCACAGTCCCAAATTCGTGAGCATGCGCCTGGGTCGTATCAGCTAGAAATAAGAATAATAACTGTATTGCTGTACATAATGGTTCTACTTGTGGGCGATAGAACAATGTTCTAACCGCAACATTGAATTGACTCATTGTACTCTAAAATGAATCCATTACAAATGAGGCAATGTTCTCCACTTCAAATCGAAGAATCCCTTGGGAAGGAATTGTTATTTTTTAGAGGAAATTAGGCGGAATGCATTTTTCCGATTTGCAAATTTTTTTTTAAGTTCTGGGTATTTAAATGTTGTCCTCTAACAGCGTTCATTGTCTTTTTTCAAAATGCACCAGAAAATTGTAAAATTATAAAGTGGCAGCTGTTTTTCTAACAAAAGTAAAAATCGATTTTCTTAACAACATACAATTTAATTTTAAACTTTTTCTTGAAAATAATGATAGATTAAAAGGTAATTTTTTTATTTATCTTGTAAACTATAAAATATGTCGCAAAGGAACTTTAAGCATTTTTCATAGAACTTGTTTAGAAGCGCAAACTTTTATGTTAACATTTTTTTGTATCTGCGATTGTTGCCAAGAAAAAGTAGAACATTCGATTGTAATAAAAAAAATTCTTCTGGCTACAAAAGTTATTTCGCAAGGGTTAAACTTACGACATATTTTTATTGGCCAAGTACAAATATAAAAATAAGCCAAAAGTTTCCAGTTGTTTTATTTTCGTTTTTAAAGAACAAAGCACAGCATTGAAATACGCATAAATTTTAAGAATTTTTTTTTCATATCGGAAAAATACGTATGGAATAATTTTCCTAAAAAAAACACAATATTTTACTTCCCCACAGATTATGCGATTTTAAGTGTAGAATCCTGCCTGAATTGAAATGGATTACATAAATAATAGAATTAAACTTTAGTTACATACCAAGAGATTTTGTTTAAACTTCAATCACGTACCCGCGTCACGCACATCCCTAATTTCGTTAGCGTGCGCGTGGCTCGTGTCAGCTAGAAATCAAAATTATTACTGTATTGTTAAATATAATGATTATACATAAGGGCGATAGAACCAGGTTCTAACCTCAACATTAAATTGAATTGACTCATTATGCGAAGTGAAAAGGCGGCTAATTTTAATACTTTTTGTGTGACGTAAACCTTTCCGATTCTAACCTAAATGTTGAAGTTTCATTTCACCAACAAAAGGGTATAGGCATTATTCAATACGTCATTCATAGAACAAACTTCTATTCAAAGAAGAAATAGGCCCCAGTATATGATGAAGATTTCATTATAATTATTAATTAGAATGAATAGGTATACCTTTTCACAGGGAAGAAAGACTTAAGAGATTTTGCTTTAAAGTAAGTTAAGACACTTCGATAAAAAATTTCGTATCAAAATCACCCGCGTTGACCCCGGATAAAGTTTCATCACCAAGAAAGCGAATTTAACACAGGTTGACCATTTTAATCAAAGAAAACAAATTTCCGGTCATTTCACCGTTTGTTCCCGGGTCGCAAATATTTGTCACGGTCAATGAAATTAAAAAAATTGAATTGAGTGAATTGAATTAAGTTTCGAAAATATATATCCACATTAACATTTTCAATACTCTCAAGCAAAGAATAAAGCAATTAACTTTAAAAAAAAGTATTTTAAGTAATTTTAATCTAGACATATTAAAAATTAAAAAATATTTTTTTCAACACATCAGTTGTAAAAATAGAAGTTAAATTATTATTTTTTAAAATGGTTTAAGCATCCTTGAAGACCTTTAAAAATTTTATATCAAAATCTTGAGAAATCTAGAAATGGTTTTTTATTTTTCCAAATTTAAAATAGTTTTTAAAATTGGAGCTGGCATTCCACGAGGCCTGCAATATGCGACAAAGAGGTGACACATGAAATACGATATAAGACTAATAAATGTACATTTTATAGATACTTCATGTTTTATTGCATGTGCTCATTTAGGTTAGGCTTTCAGATAAAAAACAGTTTCTTACGTACCGTTATCCAACACGCTTTCGCATAAAACCCTTTGCCCATCTCGAACAGCTTTATCATCGGCTTCCAAAATAATCCCTTTTACAATCATTTTTTCTCAAATGCTTTATTTTTAAAAATAATTTTCTTTCTTAATATCTGCACATAAACACAAACTACGTCGTACTCAACGTTTCTTTTATCGTTACATGTTTTAAAACTTTAATGCCTATTCACAAATCTAGAAATGGCAGAAATGGAAAATTAGCAGTTCAGTACCCCATAACGTTCAGAGCGCGCTCTGAGCACAAATATCGGAAACAACCCCATTTTCTGTCTGCATAAGACAGGCGTGTAAATACCATAGAGTTAATACAGTCAGAGGCGCCAAGCCAGCTTGGGAACCGTCCCCGCGTAGAGAGAGAAAGAGAATCAGAAATACCCGACCAGTCACCAGAGAACATGAGGCGCTCTGTCTCTTTCTCTCTCAGCGAAGTTGAGATGGACGATCCCGCTTACAGAGCGGCCTATAGCTTCTCGGCTCTATCTGTATTAACTCTATGGTAAATACACCTTCATTTCGGACACGGTCCAAAATTTGAACAAGGTTGGGCCAGTAAATTACCTGCTATTAATTACATGGTCGTATAAATCTTAAAATTCTTAGGAATTGGGGGGGGGGGAGAGTTACATAAATTACAGACGTAGAAAACATAGCGTTACGTGTAACTGCAGAACTCTGGCTCCGAACGTCTGTTGATGCTGGCTCCACAATGTATCATAAGAACTGCACGTATATCCACGTACGTTGGTATTAACGCGTACATGTGCTTTCTTGCCCATTTCAGTGGTTTAATGGAGTTCAATGTTTACTGGAACACTGAAATGTGAACCAATGAAAAACACGCTGTAGGTGGTAGCAATGGACAACAACGCACATGTACGCACTCTTGCCAACGTACGTCGACGGTCGTACACTTCTTATGGTGCTTACATACCATTCCGGTTGTGAACAAGTTTAGTTTATGTCCCATAAGAGTGAGAAAGATAAAGAGTAACAAATTGGACAAAAAGTGCCCTCCGTCTTTTTCACCCTTATGGGACAAAACCGAACTTGACTAGCTGGAAAGGTATGTAAGCACGATCAGGACACATCCTGGAGCCAGCCTGAAAATTTTTAGTGTACCCGATTGTTCGCTGCCTTCCGTGCCTGTCAGCCAGTTCAATATTCATTTCTCCTAGTACCCTATACCAGCGAACCTTTATATATTAATGCTTTGGGATATTCGTGAAAATTCTTTTTTCCACGGTTGATGTGCGTGCTTGAACTAGCCAAGGGTAACTCCAGAGAAAAAAAGTGTCCTTCTGGGTGAGCTATATTATTTTACTTAGCTGAAGAAACGCTACCGCCGCATTTTGCTATTATTGTTAATTATTTTTTTATTTCTGTAACGTTGACATTTTTCCAAAAGGTCCCGTGACCATGTAAAATTACATTTGACTATTAATTAACATCAGAGGCCTCCAAAATTAAGAACTTGTGCGCCAATCCTATTTGGGATGAATGAAGAAAGAAACTTAATGATACTGCAAATCGTAAAAAGATAAGATAAGTTACGATACGGTACAATAAATTACTCATCAGCATGGTAGAGAGGAGAGGTTCCATTGAAAATTGGCAACATTCATTGAATTCTAATTAATAACAGTTATTAACCCACATCTAAGTCAAAGATTTGAAACAGAATTAAGGTTAGGATCACAAGATATACATCTTTAATATGCGAGGAAACATTAGTTATATTCTCGATAGTAGCCCACTATATAGTAATAGGGACGCCAATTGTATTTTCAGCAAAAAGTAGAATTGATAACAATAATCTTATAAATAAATTGATAAAGATCGAATTGTTTGGCATGATGGATTTAGACGAAATTAGAAAAGGAATTTTATATACCTGAAAACAAACGACATCGAAAGTGAGCGATCATTAACAAACTATAGGATTATTATGAAATCGATGAATGCAAGAAAGAGGACACTATAAAAGAATGATTTTAATATTTCGGTACGAAACGGTAAAGGCATAATAAAAAACTCTTAGGATCTAACAAAACAAAAATGAAATATGCGAAGGCAGGAAAAAGGCATTGCCGTAATGCTAAACCGTAATGAAAGGATTGAAATTCTACTTTATCTCTTCGGGAATAGTGTTGGTACTGGTAACTGAAAACACTAATACAGCTCGTATAAAACAGTTCTACTGCGTTATAATGTGTTTAATTATGTTCTTGTGTTCACTCAAATATTTGATAAGTGAACGAAAATTAAAAAAAAAGTTTTGTTAAATTATATTAAAATTGTTTATATTTCAAACTGTTCATCATATTATTTTATTTAATATTATTAATGTAACTCAATACTTAGGTCCAGTCATTAAAAAAATTGATACTGGTAGTACAAAATGTTTGAGATATCTTGTAATGTACTCTGGTATGTTCAATTAGGTTCTAATGTGTTCAGATGTGTTTAAATGGGTTGTCATATTCGTTCAAACCTTTATCAAATAAAATCGAATTTAAAAAAAATGTGTTGTCACATTCTATTCAAATGGTTGATGAAACAATAGAATCATCACAGATCCTTCAAATACCATTTATCTTTTCATAATGTAAATAAAAAGAAATCAGAAGCCGTAGTTATCTCGATTCACGAATTTTTTTCGTATCCTTGCTAAAGTATACCTTAAGAAATAGAAAGTTGAGCATACAAAACGGATTTTTACGTGGAAATCGACTGATGTACTGAATTCGTGGTGCATTCTATCGGAAAAACACAGAGGATTCCCACGCAGAAATAGAGTGCTGTGCTTGATCGATGGTGTAT
The DNA here is from genome assembly GCA_010014905.2 of Druon quercuslanigerum. Taxonomy (NCBI): domain Eukaryota; kingdom Metazoa; phylum Arthropoda; class Insecta; order Hymenoptera; family Cynipidae; genus Druon; species Druon quercuslanigerum. The sequence continues at coordinate 12,077 of JAAAKG020191730.1, forward strand.
TTATTCCTTAAGAATGTCCTCGCGGAAAAATACGAGGATTTTCACGCAGAAATCAAGTCATGTGCTAGGTTTGAGGTGCATTTATTCCTTTACAAAATCATCTAGAAAAAACACGACGAAATCGAGTGATGTTCTTGGATCGTGGTGCATTTATTTTTTATAAAATCCTCAAGGAGAACCACCTGGAAATACACGAGGATATCGACGCGGAAATCAAGTGATGTGCTAGGTTAGTGTTGCATTTATTCCTTGATAAAGTCCTCTACAAAAACCACGTGGAAAAACACAAGCTAGGATTACGATCCTGTCGCCACGAATAATGATGTTGATGTTGTCCTGAATATAGTGGTTTGTTTTCACTAGTGCAATTTGAACCTCCCGGCGAATAAGGATGTTTTATTATGCCCGATTGATATAGTTTATGATCCCATATTTGGTATAAATCAGGAGCTCTTGTCAATCGCGCTTGCGGACTGAGATTACGGTTCCTTGAATCTGAGTAACTAGGTTGATAAAACCTGGGTTCATGATAATAACTTGTTGAGTAGTAAGGATTTAATTGTTATCTAGCTTGGTATTCGAGCGAAACTTTTAAAGCATTATCTAACCTAGAGGGGTCTCATGCTTCTACTAAAGCTGAGATGCTGTCTGGCAAACCGCGTTTGAATGCTTCAAGAGCACAGTCGTTCGAAGGGGGCTAAGAGTTGATCTACATTCGGGTATTTATCTTCGAGTACGGCTTGCGCTCCTGATTTTAAAAGTCACGTGGTAAAAGAATTTACTGACGTTTTCTGTTCGTCTCATTCTAATAGTCGAAATTTCATGCAGATACCATGGGGGGAAAACGTTGTTTTAAAGGTGTGACGAAATTCTTAATTGTTGTAAAACTTTCAGTGAATAATATCTCGTGCTGCGCCTTTTAGTTTTTTCAAAGATTGAATTTATGCTTGCATTCGTTTAAATGTGGTAACGTTTTTTGCAATTAAAGTGGATTTTCTGACTATATTCGCGTAGATTACTGCCCGCGACTTGCCTCGTTCTTTCAGTAGAAAAGGGCGGTAATGGCTAGATGGTCTCACTTCTAGCGTTTCTAACGTACAAGGTTTGACTAAAATCACGCTTGATTACTGACAACACATGCGCTCAGCGTAAGTAGAAAAAGCGGTAAAGGTTAGACTCATGCAACTAATGCCATAACATAACCACGAAAGTTAGAATAATTTCATCTGTGTGTTTTCTCGAGGGGTTATTTTCATGAAAATTCCCCATCAGCATTTTGTAACATGTATAGGTTATGTATGTATTAGTTAGGATAATGCATCACTGCATCTTTATTAATCATGAATTGATTAAACGCGTTACTAAAATGTAAGTAAACGGTCTGATGGGGAACGCGTACCTATCACTTCGCGACAGTCTGCCTTGGTTGGTTAGAAAGAGAAGTAAAGGTTACATACTTGATTCGTTAAGTAATGAATTTAAAGATGTTAATTGTGTCTATTAATTGAAGCTTTTAATTTTAACTTTCTTTTGTCTTTAAAATTGAATGAATTTGAAAATATTAATTCAGTTGTAGGATTTCTATTCACGAGTGATCAGTTCGTGTAAGAGAGATTCTTACAGTTGAGTTAACTTGTTTTTCCTAGACTCTTAGAAATCTGAATAATGAAGGCAATTAAAAGGTGCGGCGTATTGTAGCTTGTTTTCATGCCACAATTTGCATATTCAAAGGCATTGTAGCAATTTGAATTTGGGAATTTATTAAGACCGAATAAAAGGACTTAAATTAACAGAAGGGTTTTAATTTTTTGAATTAATTAGGTTTTACCCTTTTTCTTCCCTTTTTCTTAGAATCACTGTTGTGATTTATTCGAGTAATCTTGAGTTCAAAGAATTAATTGTTGATAAAATAGTTATCTTAAGATTACACTATAGTTAAATTTTGTTAATAAGACCACTGAATTTAAACGGAAGTGACTATCCCGCCGCTGCCACCAAATCAGCTGTCACGTCCCGAGCAAATAGGTAAGGGTAGTATGGAAATTTGGAAAGAAAGAAACCAGAGTGCTGATTATGTCAGGGTGGTAAGGCCTGAAAATTTATGTTTGTTTGTGGATGCGTTGCCACTCTTTAGTTCTATGGCAAACTGTGTCAATTTCAGTGTTATAAATAAGAGAGAGATGGTCAGCGTAAAATAGATTTATTATAAAGTCATAGAACAGATAATTTAAGAAAGGGCGAGAGAGTTTTGCTTTGTCGATTGGACCTCTGTTCTTATCGTAGGGCAGCGACGAAACCCTACCGTATGTTTTTTTAGTGAACACGATACAAAAGTACGATTTACAATTAGTAGTGCGATACAGGGCCCTAAGCAGCTGCCTTATCCACACTTAAATTTTTTTCACGAATGTTAGCAACATGGACTCTACTCGAGAAAGAGTCAATTATCGCCGACCGAAAGTCTAAGACAATGGGACTTAGTACTCGACCCGAACACGGTAACTATTTTGAGTTTGAGATTTAAAGTACGCGACTTTGTCTACTGAAGACAAATCTACAGGGAAGCATCGGGGTTTATATAGTCGCACGTCCCCATGTTAAACGGTTAGTTTGCATTTGTGAGCACGTACTGTAAGATATTAAAATAATAATACAAGGAATTGTTCAGCTTGCTCTAAATTAAAACTGTAATAACGTTTGTGAGTAGCAGTAATTGCTTAGATTGGTCTAGATTAAAACTATAATAACATGTTTTTTCTTAATACGCGCTGCTTTAAGTTAAGTTTTAATTTTCTCGGATGGAGAATATTTATGTCTACTGAAAGTATCAGTGTTCGCTGTTCGCGGTGGTACTCGCGAGCCTCGCTATGGCATATAATGACTAACAGCTGCCGCTCTCCGCGGGGATCGGGGAACGCATATCTCTACCCTTGACCTTTCAGGAGTACGATCATTGTATATTAACTTAACCATAGGTAACACCTCTAGTCAGAAACTTTCGGCTACAGTGTATCTGAATATATATATATATATATATATATATATATATATATCGGTTCTTCCGCTAAGTGGGTTACTCATAAATAATGAACTGAAGTATCAGGTTAAAAGATAATTATATAATATATAGAAATGTGCATATTCATAGTTCACGTAATTGCATTTATCTTGTTATAGCTTTAAACTATATAAAATATAAATACACTCGTATTGATGATAGCTATAATTATGGTTATCCTATAATGGTAGAATCTGCAATTACAGTTTCAACAATCAATTATCGATATTCTCTGAGGTCTTATCCCTCTCTGGTCACTCTGTAAGTAGCTTTTGTTTTCTATATTACTGACCGTAGTACAGTTACCATAGTTAGGTTCAAACTCACAAAGAATCGATAATGTGCTCGGTTGTAATTGGACGCGTTATGCTGTTTTACGTGGCATAAGGTAGGTCGTGCCTAGTTTTAAACCGTACATCGAAATTTTAAACTTTTGGAATGTAACAAATCGAGTGATATGCTTGGTTCGTGGCGCATTTATTCATTGAGAAAATCCTCGAGAAAAAAGAAGACGATTTCCTCACGGAAATACACGAGGATTTTATTCCGAAATTCACTCGCGGAAAAACTCGTGTAAATATTCGAGTAATCACATGTGTAATTCCACGTATAATTCCTCTAGGATTTTTTCAATAGAGAATGAAACTGAATATTTCCCTTTGAACTTTTCAACAAAAACCGCGTAATCTTGAAGTGGGACTGGTTGGTATTCCTGTAAACAGACGACTTACTTATGTCATGCTTTTGCGCAGCTGATCAAAGTAAATCTCTCACAGTGCCTCTATCACGAAACCGTCTAACAGTTCGTTTAACGGCTGTTGTTTCAATTCCATTTACCCCACCCCCTAAATGTTTCGTTGAAGAGATTTTTACATTCCCTGTAAGATCGTGCCACTGCACCCCAGCCTCTCATCAGGAGAAGCGATACTCTTTCACTAATACCTTCCATTTTGACTAATAAAATTCAGATATTAATAAGGGTTTATGCTTATTTTTTTGAGTATTTTCTATTTGGAACTGACATAAAAGTTTGTGTAACTGTACAATTGCACAGAAGTTTATGTGAAGTACAGAAAAGAATAAAATAAAATGCCTCGGAAATTGTACACAATCTTGATCGGAAATAATAATAAGAATTTTTACACAAGTTGTGTGTAAAATACAATTCTCTAAATATCACAAGCAGTTTGTTTAAAATTTTTGTAAATTTCCTAATGTGAAGTGAAGAAAGAAATTCAAAATCGCATCTTTTTTCAAAATATTATTAAAAAATTTAATGTTTCAGAAATAAATGTAGTTGCTATAAGTGTGTAAAATAATTTAATGAAATTTTACCCTGATCAATTTTTAGTAAGTCATTCCCCAAAAACTCGAAAATGTGTTTTCCAGACAAAAATTTTGTGTCAAGTGTCACATCCCAAAAGTCAGAATAACACACAATAATAAATCTCTTTAAAAGAAATAAAACTAACAACATGTACGTGATTGTTCCTAAGAAAAAGCCTAATATAATTCTACTTTATAACATAAAAATTATAACGTGACCTTGCTAATGACCTTGTCAGAGCAAGAGCAAGAAAGAGGGAGAGAGAGTAAGGGATAGCGAGTTAAGAAGGTAGGATCAGAGAAGGAGAAGGAGTGAGAGGAAGAGAGAGAGAGAGAGGGCAAGGAGATGAACAATTAGACTAGTTGAGATGACCTGAATACATTTTTATAGTAAAATTTCCCTCTTTCGATATCGACGTCATATAGGGGGGTTTCTATTTTTAAATTCTCATCTAGAGAAGGTATTAGATTTGTGTAAAATTTAATCTCCCCGGTTTTTGTCAAATGTCCACGTTTTGAGACCCCCTGAACTCAAAAAACAGGTTTTTACGAATGCGTCTGTATGTATGTATGTATGCATGTATGTATGTATGTATGTATGTATGTATGTATGTATGTATGTATGTATGTATGTATGTATTTCTGTATGTCTGTATGTCTGACTGGGAGAACGATATCATTCGAAAAAATCAACAAATTGGACTGGCCTTTGGTATATTTTTTACTGTCTCAAACTGAAGGTCAAGTTCGTTAGCCAGCCATTTTGGATGAAAATTCAAAAAGTGAGCACATTTTGAAAATTTTTGAGACCACTTTTGTCAAGATTCAAAAGTTCTATGTACAGTTTATTAGTAGTACTCGAAAAGACTAAAAATTTATGCTAATGACATTTTTCGTTAAAATCGAAAATTCCAGAGTTGTAGCATTATAAAAATCCAAAAAAAATGAACGAAAATTAACATTATCAGCCAAACAACGTACTATACGAAAAAAAAGTCAAGAAGAGAAAAATGTTTTTTTTACACACCCTACCAGGTTGTGATAAGGACTTTATGAATTTTCTTGAAAAATCGAAAATTCACATTTTTATTGCACAAAAACTAATAAAAAAATAATAAATTCCACTTTACGGACAAAGTATGCAAGATGCGACAAATGATAGTTAAATAAAAATTGTGCACTCAAAAAGGGTCTACAAATTTTTTGTAAGTCACTTTTTGATAGGATGTGCAGTTTTCGTTTTATTCTTAAAAAATAACATCAACAGAGAGAAAATCTGAACAATGAAAGGGCACATTCTCATCAAATTTTAAAAATATCAAAATATTTCATTTTTTATGTTCTCAATACTATTTCTAACGATTAAAGCAATTAAATAACTATTAAAAAGCATTATTCATGGCAAATTAATTAATTTCTACATTCTCATCTAGAGAATCATTAGATTTGTGTAAAATTTAACCTCCATTACAACTTTTATCTTTTCATTTCTTTTTTGTTTCGTGTGGGGGGTTTCAAAAATTTAATTTTTGAATGTTTTTAATGTTATTTTTTATGATTAAACCCGAAAATAGAACAGTGAAAAATGATTCGTGACAAATTAATTAATTTTTACATTCTCGTTAGAGAAGGTATTAGATTTGTGTAAACTTTGACTCACTCAGTTTTTGTGAAATGCCCACGTTTTGTGAACCCCTGAATCAGAAAAACGGATTTTACTAATGCGTATGTCTGTCTGTATGTATGTATATATATGTATGTCTGTATGTATGACTTATGTATGTATGTCTGTGAGGACTGGCCTTTGGTATATTTTTTTACTGTCTTAAACTGAAGGTCAAGTTCGTTAACCAGCCATTTTGGATGAAAATTCAAAAAGTGAGCACATTTTGAAAATTTGTTTGACCACTTTTTTCAAGATTAGAAAATTCTATGTACAGTTATTAGTAGCACCCGAAAAGACTAACATATATAACATAATAAAATAATACAAAATAAAATATTTCATTTTCCGGTCAAACTATGCAAGATACGAAAAAAGCCATGAAGACAAAAATTGTGCAGCCAAAAAAGATCTGCAATTTTTTTATAAGACACTTTTTTAAATAATACATTTCTCAGGGTAACTGCGAGTAAAGATTAGTGAAAAATAAATAAATGATAAAATCATGTTAATGGACAAAATTTGTACTTTATTTTGTAATATCTGAAGAAGCAGTCTCGGGCCGAGGTAAAGAATTTATTAAAATAAATATTTAAATTATTCTGCAAAGTTGATATAATATTTAATGCAATGTTTATTGTTATAGAATTTTTATTGTATATACACATTAATTACATGTTACATTCTCATCGAGAATGTGACGTGACAGCGCAAATCATTTCAATAATTAATTGATCATTTGTTATATGTATATGTTCGAAAAACGACTTAGATACTATTTTTCCCCTTTTTCTGGTAGTTGGAGCAAATCTTTCTGATTGTATAATTTATTAGAAAGGTACAGAAATATACGCTGAAGCAAAGGAATTTTATTCTTTATTTGAAATCAAATACAAAGGAGCCCACACAAAGCCATTGAAAAATGGTCCCGGTGAAATCTTCCGAAACTGAGATATTTTACAGTTTTTGGTCCCCTGGTTACGAAAAGTCACGTTAAAGAGTGAAAATAAACAGTTTTTCGGAAAAACGGCTTTAAAATCGATTTTCATGCAGCAAAGGGAGGTGCCGCCGACACTCAACAAGTGTTTCACGCATCGCTCATAGGAACTTTCCACCAAGCTGTCCGACTGACATTTTATACTTTCGGACCTGCTGATGAATAATGTCGAGGTCCGAAGGTCGGAAAATAAAATGGTAGCCGTCAGTGCAGTAAAAAAGTTTTTTTTTGCATGGTATTAAAAAAGATAAAATGAGAAGTGGTAACTGTTTGGTGCAACAGTCACAGATCATCCTCACGAGGCTGTCCGACTTAAACTTTGTAGTTTTGGACCTGCTGATGAGTAATTTCGAGTGCTGTTAGACTATTAAACTGACACAATTATTATGCGAAATAAATGTTGATAACGATAATAATAATGATCAACATGAAACAATTTTCAAAAAAGCGAGACGATTAAACAATTCGTTGGCAGAGATTCGTTGGCACAGATGTTGACGCCAATGCTCTGAATATATCCTTGTATATAACATAATCTTTCTTTTATTTTTTGCCACAGCATTCACGCAAAACTTTTTGCAAATAATTCTGTTATTTTCCTCAAAGTAATCAATCAATCTTTTATTTGATCGATTACTGCTCCTGAGAATTCAAATGAGTTTCTTAATTATTTTAAGTGCTTGAGTACGTTTTATCTTCAGGAAAATCTCATAGTTACGTCCTTTGAAATAGTTTTTTCTTTGTTATTCGCCTTTTATCAGTTGTTTTGCATAATTTACTGCCATTGATTTGCTTATTTATTCTACTCTTTGCAACATTTAGGCAAGTAATTGATTATTAATGATAATTAATATTTGATACTGAGATTTTAGAATTTGAATTCGCAGATTTATTCAGAAATTCTACCAGCATTGCGGATTAGAATTCCTAATTTTTCTTAATTTTTCTTAATACCAGGCTAAGTTTTTGCACAATAGAACCATTTCGCAATGGAACCGTTTGCCCTGTTATGTTTGCGAAAGGGTTTTTGTTCCATAACGAATGGCGCGAATAGATAGGGATGAACATGTTGCTGCCTACGAATTAGCAATTCGTCGACGTGATGCATTCAACTTACCAGCTCTTATCGTAACTGTGCGAACGAGACTATGCATTAACTGCAGTCAGTCCATCCTTGATGAAATATTGTTAATGAAGCAAGATTAAACGTATTGACACAAACTGCGAAACAAAGTTGCGTGATCGGTAATGGTGTACGTGATATACACAGGCTTTCAGTTAAATGTAGATTCAACGTTTTTGTATCACTAAATATTTATATTGGAGAAGATCATTTTGTCGCCGTTGTTGCCTTGCTTACGCTTAATTAACAGGCCCTACATTATAAACGGTCAGCAACTTCATCTTTTTTTGCAGGGACTTCGCAGCGTGGCAATGAATTCAACGAGATTTGATGACGAACACAATTTTACAGATGTAGAATTTCACTCCATTTTCCCTATAACAAAGGAAGAATTTGTTGAACTTTTAACTTTTTGCGATCCAGTACCCTGTCAAGGTGGCCATAGGTATGTAACAAAAAAAGACCTCCTAATGTTCTTGTGAAAGTTGTGACAGGGACTTACCGATGATTTCTTGAAGATCATGTTTCAGTATTGAAGCCGACAAGCTGCAAGTCTTGCTGTCGCTCCTGTCAGACATTCCTTGATGCTATGATTCGTACCTGGCAATATAAGCTTTGATCCTAAGTTTCAGAGACGTTTTAAAAACGTATTTCGAACATGAAACGTTTTCAGGATATTATTTGGTCTGGCTTAGGACAGTTTTTTAAACGTTCACATAACGTCTTTTGACTAGTACGTCCAAGAAACGTTTTTAGGACGTTCCAATTACGTTCCTAAATTTCGTGCCTACTGGTTAATTACCGAAACTGCCCGCCATCTTTGATTTCGTGTTTTCGTCGATTTAAACACATCTTTTGCATTTCGCAGTGGGCACGCATGTTCCAAGACGTTTTTAGAACGTCCTAAAAACGTCCTAAGTCAGGCCTAAGGTCGGCGGTCAGCGGGCGCCCCCGTGACCGCCCTTCGAGTGTAGGGTACGTCAGCGACAGGTGCTCCTGACCAGTCTATCCGCGGCTCCGCTCCTGCTCTCGTTCCTCGAAACCAACTCAAGGAAGACAACCCCTGGGCGAACTCCAGTTTCTGATGTGACGCGCTCCGATCCGTCGCCCTCGTCTTCATTACCCGACGTGTAGCTTAACGCCTAACAACCACTCTCTCGCACTCACCGACAACACACACTTTCTTGTACATTCGAACCACACCACAAACACCACTTAAGAATGGCAACGACACACCCACACACATGCACGATCAAACTACACACGCGATCACACGACAGAACCACACTTAGAACCTAATTTGAAATGTATTCTTATAGGGAAATATATTATTTATCTTTTTATATTCTAAACCGTTTCTTCGTTTCCTTATAAAACCTGCCCCAACTCCGGAACCCTGGCCAGACTCAGATTTCGATCTAATTATCGATGATCTTTTCCATTAAAATTAAGTTGTCAGTCACATAGATGTCGTACATCTCCGTGGCTGCATTGGGATTTTGACTTGTCCATTTATGAAATGACAATATTTTGTTTTCGGTTTTAATTGTTTGGAAATTTGACATTGAAAATGAATTTTTACGATATAAGTGTACTTTTCTTTCCATTCAGAAATTTTATGACCCTTAATTTCCATTTTTTCGATTATGGTTTGAATCTGATAAAATGTTTCAGATTCAATTTTTAATTGATATTTATTACTTTTTCTTATTGATTTTTAACTTTTAATTTTGCTTGATTTTTATCACAAATTTGTTTGTACTGTTTACATGGTGGTAACAAGTATTTCAAGATTGCTGTTAATTCAGATCAAAAATTTAAAATATCTTCAATGCCAAAATAAGAGGTTAAATAAAGTTCATTAGAGGCGATCTTAATTTTTTCTAAGGGTTCGAAATAAACTCCTGATGTACGGGTAAAAGGATAATTGAGAAAGGTTGCGCGTACAGCTAAAAGCATCAATAATATTGTTAAGGGTAGGGTACTTCTGTTGATTTAACTTTTTGCCATCGTGCCTCTCGCTTCCTGAATTCTGAAACAGAATGTTTTATTAGTACTTGAATACAACTTAATAATAAAGAGAAAAGAGAAATAATATAATATTTTTTATAGTAACTCATGCAAGGTAATTGTAGAAGGGAGAGGGGTAGAAAAGAAAAAAAAATGAGTTCGAGGTACTTTATAGTACTCTTTTTGTTGTTGTTTCAGGTAGTATTGTTAATTATTTTTTATAGTTCATTTTAATGGTTTAGTGGTCGATTTTTACAGAAATAGCATTTCTTTAAACTCTTTTTTATTTCAACGTTTGCTTGGATGATAGATTCATATTTTGAATTTGCTTGTGGTCGTTGAATTTTTCCTTAGTTACATGCTTTTATCCTTTTTTTTATTGTTTTGTGCCAGTTATTGAGGTAATTGGATTTTGTGATTTGATATTTGTTATTATTAGAAGTGCACTGTTGAACGGAAGAGTTAGAGGCCCCTCTGCGTTAATTAGTTTTGTAATATCCTTTTCTAAATTTTTATTTTTTAACTTTTACTGATAATTTGTTACGGTTATTTTATAAGAGTTTATTAATAAATGTTATATTCCAATAAATTTGCTAAAAGATGTTGTTTTGAATTCCGAAGACTTAAAGTTAAATTATGAAATGCTAATGGTCCTCGTGTCCTTATTGTAAGAATAATATCCCTCACGGTTTCTCGTTCCGTTATGTTGATTCCTCATGTATAAATGTTGCAATTGTCCGTGTTGTAAATTCTTTTTATAAACAAATATGGCCATAGTGCGCATAGTCCATCCTCTAAATCCCTTTTTTTAAAGTAGGTTAATTTTTTTTTCTTATTGTGTGTCCTTGATCGGTATTTTGGATAGCTTATGTCTATTTATATGGACTATTTTTGTTTTATTTTTTTTATTTATTTTCACAATGCCTTTTCCTAACACCTCTAAATCTTCATATGGTCCTGAATATTGATTTGCAAATTTGAATACTTTTCCACCTTATAAAAGGAAAACATTATCTCCTACCTTAAAATGTTGTGGATTAGCTTTTCTATCATAGTATATTTTTGATTTCTCTTTTGCATATATTAAGTTATTTTAAGCTATTTGACGCATTTCATTAAGACGTGTTATTAATTTTGTCAAGTAATGATCATATGTTTCTAGTTTTTCATGTTCCAATAAAGATTCGCTTGAAGAGAGACGCGTTAGTTTTCCGAAAACTAGTTCATATGAAGTACACTTTGTTTCTTCGTATACGCTTTTATTGTATAAAAATGTAGCAAGCATTTTGTCAGCATTCTTGCTGACAAACTGCTTTAAATATTCCTCTAAAACATGATGAGACCTCTCATTGCAGCTGTTAGATTGAGGGTGAAAGGCCGTGGTCTTAAATGGACTAATTCGAAATCTTTTGTCTAATCTTTTCATTAAATTATTTTAAAAATCTGTACTATGGTCTATTAGAACTCCTTTAGGTGATCTAAATAAACATATGAAGTTTTTTACAAATGAATCGGCTATCGTACTTGCTTGATGGTTCTAGGGTGCTATTGCTAGCGAATGTTTTGTAAAATTATCTTGTATTGTCAGTATATACTCGTTGCCAATTTCCGTTACTGGCAGAGGACCTACGATGTCCATTGCTATTTTTTCGAACATGGTACTTGGGGTGTCCGTTATTACCATGGGGGTTTTCGTTTTAACACGTGCAAGTTTTGAAAGCAGGCACTGTAAGCATACTTGTACGTACTTCTGGATGTCAATTTTCATGTTTTCCCAAAAATAGCTTTGACGTATTCTATTATAAAATTTTGTATTTCCCTTGTGGCCGCCAATTGCAGAAGAATGATCTTTTGTGATCTTGATCTTTTGTGGGATATTGTGTGATGCCCATACATATTATAATTTTTTTAGATGATTCGGCAAAGGTTGCATCAAATGTTGTTAAAACTTTATTCCAAAGTACGTGACTAACTTCCGCAGTTTTAGCTACACTAATTGTTTTTAAGTTTAATTTGTTTGCTAATTAATGCAACGAGAATATTGTTAATTTTATACTTTATAAATTTTTCGTTAGATTCCCTTCTTCGATAGGTAGGCCCATGTGGTATTGTTGACGCTTTTAAAGATATTTTGCGATTCCTCTTTGAAGGTTTACAAATTTTGGTAATTTTTCTCTTGAACCGTTATCACGAGGGTTCACGTCAACTGAAATAAAATATTAATTTTAGATGTTAATTTTTGTTTTTGTCTACTAGTCTATATCAATATTATTAAAATATTGATAAATCTTAAGATTGTGAAAAAAATGTCTCTATCTCCG